>PVKA01009814.1:0-66813 GCA_004027165.1 Ctenomys sociabilis
GACAAATGAGAAAAACAAAAACAAAATAATATTAATACTATAGAGAGAATTTCTAACCCAAGTCAAGCAAAACAATAATTAAATACCTAATAACAAAATTAACCTACCCCATGAGAATCTTGATTGAAGGATGGCTTTACAAAAGCAGATTTGATTCTAAAGTTATAAAATAGGCCATCATTTTACTTTTCTTAAAATTTCAAGCAATCAGTGATTGTCATAATCAAAATCTTAAGTCTTAATATGGAAAATATTCCCATTTTTAAAGCACTTGAAATCAAATTTACAAGCATAAAGTCAACATGTGAAAAAAATTAAAACATAACTTACTTAAGGGCTAATGGTGAACTTTTTACAGAAATTGTCATAAGCACAAATAATCACCTTTGCTATATATACATATATATACATATATATATGTATATGTATATCTATAATTAAAGTATACTTAAATCATTTAGCCAAAGCAGCCCAAGTACCAATAACTCAAAAGTTGTATTTTAACATGCTACTGTATCATAGAACATAGTAAATTTTTTTATTTGACTGCTTAATCATGTTTTATTTTTTGGCAACAACTCAGAACGTAGAAAAATTTAGTTATCACAGCCTTAAAATTCAGAGAAGCAGAAAGGGGAAGATTTTTATCTAACTTTGAGATTTAGAATGATGTGACAGGCTTTAAAGAAACTGATTTCAGCTGTTTAGTTTGCTTTGCATTCAGATAAATTACTTTCTACAAAACACAGCAATAGAGTCCGTGTCTCTCGTGTGTTCTTTCAGTCTGCAAATGAGGCTGCAAGACGCCGCAGGCCTCGCTCTGCGCTGTCTGGCTGAGGCGGCGGCTCTGCCTTCAGCTCGCCTGCTTCCCTGACAGAGACCGCTGGCAGCCAGCGCTTCTTAGGAGACCCAGGGCACTTCAAGCTGACCCGCCCACCTGCTGATTTCTGATTATCTCAAAGAGAGCTTCCCCTGCGCTCTTCTTCCATCTTGGTAGGTGACTGCCCTTACCAGTCACTGAGGACAGCTCCACTCCAGCCTGCCAGCTGCCTTTGTTGATTCTGTGTTTTAAACTTTGCCTTAGCATCTGACCATTTCTCACTCCTCCACTGCTACTGCCTCAGTCTGAGACACTGGCATCTCTTGTCTGCACAAGACACATTCACAATGCTGCTCCTTACAGGTGTGCACCATCATGCCTGGTCTTGCCATAGCTTCTTTTTTTTTTTTTTTTTTTTGTGGACCCTGGGATTGAACTCAGACCCTTGCACTTGCCACGGAAGTGCTTCTCCCATTGAGCCATCTCTACAAGATAAACCCTGAGGGGACTTCACTGACCTCATAAGAAACAAAAAGTACATGTGTTGGTATATAGGTCTTGCTCTATCTAGGTCTTAACCATCCAGCAGAAAAGTATAAAAATGAAGTATACACTGTGGGGCCATCATAATAAGTTGAGCTGTAAATGGCTATGGTCAACAACTTCTTCGGATAACTCACTATTGTTGTGGAATGCTGGACTGTGTTGGATTGTGTTGTCGAGTTCAAGCACCTAAGTTAGTTGAATGACAATGGAGTGCCCATTTCTGATAGGTGTAGACAAAGGAAGGGATATAGAAAGGAAGAATCATGATGTGTGTGTATGGACAGTACAGTTGGGATAGATAATGCCGTGCTTCTACATAATTCTATGAGAGGCAAGATTTGCACTAATGGTGGTTGGACAGGATATTATGTCAGCTTCTAGTACTATGGACAACCACTAGGAAAATAACAAGGTAGAAAGTATTAATTATTGAATCTTTGATGTAATTCAGGTATAAAAAATAAGGTATGTAAACAGCTACACTCTCTTAATTTACTGATAAGAGACATATGCTATAATAAGTCTGTAAGTATATCATGTATGTACCTTGTATGATACCAAAACATTATGAAAACAGTTTGCAATGTATTAATTTATCAAATCCATCTTGTAAAGGTATCTTAAAACTGTCTCATTGATATTTGTACTTCAATAAAATAAAAATTAAAAAAAAATGCTGCTCCTACTCCTATCCCTTTCCCATGGCTGTGAGCTCTACCCACCAGCCTGAGAGAGCCTTCCAAAGGCCAGGCAGGCAGGAAGCATGCATACAGGGATGCTGGGTAGGGGCAACTGCACAAGGTACAGTACTTTTGCGCGGCGCTTGGTTGACGCCAAGTCCTTCCATCCTCCAACAGCAGAGTAAAAACGTATTGCTGTTCTCCCTGGTAGCAACAGGCCTGGGTTGGCTCCATATTGTGCTAACAAGCACCAAGGCCAGGCCACAGAACCAACCAACCTGAGCTGCTGCTTCCTGGGGGCTCCTACGTAGCTCAGGGTAGAAGAAAAGCCTTTAATCCACCCCTCCAATGCAGCTCCTACTAATTTCCTTTCTCACGCCAGTCCTGTCTTGCCACATCCTCGCTCTCCTCCAAATACATCAGTGTGTCCTCAGCCTGCCCTCGCACTCATGCCAGGGGTTCTGTCCACTATGAATGGTTCTCCTTGAAGCCCTCATATGGTTTTCTTAAATGTCAGTTTGCTGCTAGTGTCTTAAATATGTGCCTCAGGTAAAGCCGAAGCCCTCATCACTGTCATCTCCCTGTCCCTTTGGCAAGCTTCACTTTTATCCCTAAAGCTTATTATTACCTGACTATATATTTTTTCTTGTGTATACAATAGTTCTTTCCTACCCTACCATGGGTGAGAATTTTTTCTGTCCTATTTACTGTGGTTCCAAGCACCTAGAGTGTTTCTAGCATTTGGATGGAAGAGAGAAAGGTGAGGGACTGGAGGGTGAGCCCTGGCAATGGGTTGCAGTTGGTGGGTTGTCTTTTCAGCTTCAAAGGTGATTATAAACCGAACAGTAAAGCAAAGCAAGAGGAATCCCATCACTGCCTTGGTCGACTCCAGACAGAAGCAGAGCTTAGTTCCCTAATTCTTACAAGAAGTAGCAGTTTGAGACAAGGCCCTGGGGTTTTAGTTAAGCAAAGATTTAGACCTATGTGGCCTGGTGGTTTGGGAAAGAGTTAAGCTTGTTTCTAGGGGGGTCAGGGTGGGGTGGGCAGTCGTTTTCCTTAGAAGTCAGAAGAAAATATTTTTTTATAGTACACATTTTAGTTGCCATCTCAATTTTCAGAATATTTTATTTCATCCTCACTGACTACCATACAGAATGCCTTGAGTACAGACAACACAAGACTACCGTCTTTGCCCAGATCTTCATAAATGAGGATTGTGGCAAAGTTTTCTAAGGCAATAAACCCTGTAAAAAGGAATAAATGACCCAATTTCTAGGGTAGTGCAAGAATGTTGCAGTGCTGGGGGGTAGCACAAATTTTTATTAATGACAGGAACAACATTTACAAGTCGTGTGGCATGCCCAGAAACTGCATGTCTTATGGTCAAGATTATTCGCAGTCCTGAACAGCAGGCACCAAACAGCAAATGGTTCATTGTAAAGAGCTCTGGTCGCACTGGGTTTGGACTGGAATTCCAGATGACAGCAAGTCTGTCTTTCCCATAACTCCTAAGTGCTCAGAGATTTTCAGAGCTTTACACAAGCAAGAGTTGAAGCCTGAAATTACCTACAGTATTTGAACCATGCCAAAGGCTAAAAGTCAACATTAAAGCCAGACATAGATTTTTCTTGGGTGACGTATGCCATGTTAATCCTATGGGCACTTTTATCCAGAAAATCTCACTGGTATTGAAAGATTTCCCATCATAATTTCTTCATCAGTGAGATCAACTTGGGATGATGACAGGTCCTGAGATATCACATCTGCGTCTCAGGGTCCTAATAGAGAGACCTGAAGGCACCAAAGATAAATTGCTTTAAAGAGCCTAATCCTGTGTTTACAACTGACTTTCCAATACTCACAGGTCTTTAAGTACTTCAGACATTGTCTTGAATGTAGTCTACCTTAATACAGACTTCCATTTTGACCTCCACCCTCAAAAGCAAAGCCTTTTTCTAGTATGTTCTACACACCACTCTTTAATGCTGTGTCAATAAAACTGTACTTTTGATTTCTCCATTTATTCAATCCTTTTTCAATACCAAATCCAACTTCTCAGCAATATCAGTTATGACATTATTTTCGGGTACAGACAGCCATGTTGATTGTTGTTTCTAAGTACTTGCTTCTCCGTTCTCCTCTCCATAGTTTCCTAATGTTCTTAGTCTTTTAAGGCTTTAGGTGGTAGAAGACAGACACCATTCCCTGGTCCTTTAAGCTTTTTTATTTCTATCTTCTGCCCCTTTCTCTTTTTTAGCTCATCCTTTCATGTCACTAGTGAGAGAAGCACTAGAGAAAGAAGCCCAGCAAGCATCGGGCCTGCTACAGAAGCCTCTGGAAGGTGGCAGAGGGGTGAGATTTCTGCAGATTGGGGTTCTGCGGCTTGGGGGCACTTGAAGAGTGAGGCAGTGAAACTGTTCAGATAGCTGTGCCTTCCATATCATTAAGAAGGCAAAAACAGAGGCTTAGTCTAGGTAAAGGGAAATAATCCAAATGCATATGACCACCTTAATGTACATTTTCTACTCCTTCAGAGCTTGGTGTGGGTGTCATGCTCTATATTTTCCATATGCTGTTGGACAGAATAATGATATCTGTATCTCTCCATAAAAATGCCATCCTTAAAAATGGATGCAATTACAACATTAAGAATAACCAGCTCAGTGCCTGCTTAGGCAAGTGCAGGGACCAGGGTGTGATCCCCGGCACTACATGCCATGCCAGCCCTACCCCCAGGCACACAAAACAGGCCACCAAGACCAGGTGTGGTGGCACACACCTGAAATACCAGTGCTGGGGAGGCTGAAGACAGGAGAATCACCATGAGTCTGAGATACATGGTGAGACTCTGTAACCAAGCTCATAAAAAAAAAGATGCACCAGCTCCTGCAAGAAAAGTAATCCTTATGCCCTGCTAATCCCTGTGCCCTGCAATCCTGTATCAATAGAAGAGAAAAATAATTGAGCAGAATATACAGTATTCTAAAGAATGTTTCATAACACTCAAAACTAAAAGCACTTACTGATACAAAGCTGTGTATTCATCATCTTTAGCATAGTATGCAGGTTTTCCATCAGTCCTCACCTTCTGCCACCAGAGCATAGGAAGCTTCAGCCAGAATTATCCATGACAGGCATGCTCACCTGTCCCACACGTGTGTGCTGACACTGTCACTTACCTGCTCTTATATCATAATTTTTTTAAGCTATTTAAAATATGTCAGAAATACACAAAGTTCCTGTTTGTGTATTTAGCACAGTGTCTCCAGGGCCTCACTGCACATAACAGTGACTTGCAGTGATCCTCCTG
This sequence comes from Ctenomys sociabilis, assembly GCA_004027165.1. Classification (NCBI taxonomy): domain Eukaryota; kingdom Metazoa; phylum Chordata; class Mammalia; order Rodentia; family Ctenomyidae; genus Ctenomys; species Ctenomys sociabilis. The sequence continues at coordinate 5,357 of PVKA01009814.1, forward strand.
TTTCAGCCTCCCAACCATGGGATTACAGGTGCGTGCCACCACACACAGTCCAGCAGGGCTGGCACAGCACGCCAGGGATCGAACCCCAGTCCCTGCATCTACCTAAGCAGGTGCTTTAATCTGCTGAGCTAACTTGCTGATTCTAGGGTTCCTTCTTTATTGTTCTTTGCTTTGGGACAGATTTAAATAAAGGTCAAAAGCAAGTCATTTTCTCATCTTTAAAATTCTTTTCCTGATTTTAGTTTGACCAAGTAGCCCACAGCGGGTCTAGGGAACTCTGAAAACTTCGAGATATGCTGGTTGGCCAGGGGCTTTTCCCTGATCCGCTGCATAAACTTTTCATGTTGGCTCCTTAGAGGGTCTATAGCATGGCTGAGGGCCCTTGTGTGCAAGGTCAGCTTTGGTGGCAATGGTTCTTAAAGGTTGGGATGCTTTATAAGTGAGAGCGTCACAGAAAACACAAGAAGAAAAGATATTTGTGTTGCGAGTTTTAACAACAACAACAAAAAAGAATAGGTTTCTACGTGGAAAAGCAAGCAAATGTGAAAAAGGAGCAAGTGAGACCCTGGCTGCAGGATGAAAGAAAGGGGCTGTGGGGCAGGGTTTCTGCTTTGAGTGAAAACAGAATGTTGACCAAATGGGGAGCTCAACACTCTCCTTTCTGAGTTCAGACTTCCATTTACTTTCCATCACAGCAGGACCTTCCATTCTGGGGCCACAGAGGGTCTGCGAGAGTCCTGTGCATGGAGCAGAGGAGACCTTCCCCCAGCACACAATCAACAAGTGGGACAATTTAGTGATGTATGTTGTGCATACGCCCATACACAGGGAAGCACGAGCCACACTGGTGTCACTTAAGCTCACATCTACAAGCCACAGCTGAGGCAGACAGAAGTGCTTGCTCCCTGCCTCTCCATTAGTCCTCTATGGACTCCACAGAAGGGACTGGCACTTCCTGCCTAGCATCCTCCTGATCCCCTCATGTCACTTCATGCCCATTCTCTAGGTCATTCTGACAGCTATGGCTTAACTATCAGCTGCTGTCCCCCATCTAGTGGCTTGCTGGATGTCACATCTTCAGAGAAACACTGAACTACCCACCATAGGACAGAGATCAGAAACAGATGCAGCCAAGTAGCACCATCCACAAACACCAACAGCCTACAACTAACACAGTCAGCCCTCCCTAAGTCTTGCTAGCTTGGGTCCTACCATTTTTTCTGGAGACGCTACAACTGTCCATCAAACACCTCCTGTCTCCCCAAGTTCCTCAGCACTGTGACAGCTATGGATAACCCTAGGGGCTCCACACCTGCTCAAGGGTATTGACCTTGCTTGGTTGAACTAACTTGTAGAATTCAGTCTGGATGAATAAATAGGCCTGGATCATGAGACTTAAGTTTAGACCAAGGGGACCAAGTACAGGGCTGGGTCAGGCTAATTACAGCTCAGAGTCTGAGAGCAAACCTGAGCTTGCAGCAGTCACAGGTGTGCAGCTGCCCAATACGCAGGACCCCCTCTCACTTTCACAAGAAGACCTAGGAGGGCTTTCCTTGGTGCACCACTGCCCCCATTCCCTGTCTTCACATGGCAGCATGGGTCCTATCCAAGTGAAGCCTCATTCCTTTGGTCTTGTAAATCAGGTCTTGACCTATTTCTCAGGCAGTTGGGCTCAGAAAGGTCTGTAAATCTACATGGTTCTATCCTGCGTACTTTGGGAAGACCAGTCACTGGAGAGCAACAGGACTGTGAGCCCAGAACAGTTCTAGAAGAGAGTCAATGGACAGCAGGGACAGAGGCCTACAAGTGGAGCAGTTGATGGCATCTGGCACAGGGCCAGCATCAATCAGTGATGGCTTGCATTGGCTGAGACATTCAACCAGCCACTGTTGACCACCAATGTCTGATCTTAACTGGCACCAGCTGGTAATGCCAAGACCTAGTAGCACTAGGGCTTGAGTTCTCAGCGGTGCCATTTTGCTGGCTTAAGTTTTCTATCTGAGTTGGGAAGGACCCTCAGCTGCTGGAGATCAAACGCAGTTGCAGCACCGCTGATCTGCACTGTTACTTCTATGGCCATGCCGGCTTTGGCTTGTCTTCCTCCTCCTGCATGGCTGTCATGTCTCTCTCAGTTCCAGTCTACTTTACCACGTCTCACTCCCTTGGGTGATGAATATGTCCCCAGGCTCACTGAGAAGTCAGAGACCATAATGGTGGGGCCCCAGCATTTCACTGTGCCACCCCAAAGAAATCCTCTAGGGGGAAAGCGTTAGCCCTCCCCATGCACAGTCGCTAGTGGGCTTCTGGCTGACTCAGCAGTCCCTCCCACAGGTTTCTGCTATTGGCCCAGGAGCACAAGCTACAAAATCCATCTGGAAGCTACTTTGAAAAACTTTATTCTCACAGAATAGAAGACACAGAAGAAATGGACAGATTCCTAGAAAGGTACAAATTACCAAAACTGAATCAGGAAGATATAACAACTCTCAATAACTCAGTAACAGCCAACAAAATATGAAATGTAATAAAAAGACTGCTGACAAAGAAAAGTCCAGGTCCTAATGGATTCACAGCTGAATTCTACAGGAAATTTACAAAAGATATAATCCCTATACTCCTCAAACTCCTCAATGAAATTGAAAAGAAAGAAGTCCTCCCAAAATCATTCCTGGAGGCAAGTATTATACTGATACCAAAACCAGGGAAAGAAGCAACTAAAAAAGAGAACTAAAAGTCCAATATGCCTCATGAACATAAATGCAAAAATCATCAATAAAATCCTAGTAAATAGAATATAGCAAATCATCCAGAAAATCATACACCACGATTAGGTAGGATTCATTGCAGGGATGCAAGGATGGTTCAATATTTGCAAATCTATAAATATAATATACTACATTAATATAGCCAAATCTAAGAACCACAAGATCACCTCAACTGATGCAGAAAAGGCTTATGATAAAGTCCAATTCTTGTTCAAAGTACTACAGAAAAGTGGAATATATGGCCTCTATTTCATTCTGATAAAAAGGCATCTATGACAACCCAATGGCTAATGTAATTCTAAATGGGGAAAAACTGAAATCTTTTACTCTTACAAGACAAGGATGTCCCTTGTCTTCACCCCTTCTGTTCAATATACTTCTGGAATCATTAACTAGAGCCGTTAGACAAGACAGAGAAACAAAAGCAATAAGAATAGGTAAAGAAGAAGTTTAATTATCATTATTTGTAGATGACATGATACTTTACTTGGAAGACCCAAAAAACTCCACCAAGAAGCTACTAGAATTGATACAGAAATTCAGTACCATAGCAGGATACAAAGTCAATACCCAAAAGTCAATAACATTCCTCTACACAGATAACAAATGCACTGAGAGGGAAATTAGAGAAACAATATGTTTTACAATAGCACAGTAGAAAATGAAATACTTTGGAATTCATCTAACTAAAGAAGTCAAAGATCTTTTGAAGGAAAATTACAGTACTCTGCAAAAGAGATTGTAAAGGATTTCAGAAAATGGAAAGCTATTCCCTGCTCCTAGATAAGAAAAATAACATCATGCAGATAGCCATACTCCCAAAATTGGTATACAGATTTAATGCAAGCCCTATCACACTACCACCAACATACCTCCCAGACTGAGAGAAATCATTCCTAAAATTTATTTGGAATCAGAAAAGACCTAGAATAGCAAAGGCAGTCCTGAGCAATAAAGACAAGGAAGGAGGCATTATAATTCCTGACTTGAAATTATACTACAAAGCTTCTGTGATAAAATCAGCAAGGTACTGGTAACAAAATGTACCTGAGGATCAATAGAATAGATTAGAAGATGTAGAAGCCTCTACAAACACACTCGTCCACCTTATCTTTCATAAAGGGGCCAAACATGCTCACTGGAAGAAAAATAGCCTCGTTAACAAATGGTGCTGGAAAAACAGGCTCTCTATATGCTGAAATGTAAAACTTAACCCAGGTCTATCACCGTGCACCAAGCTAAAGTCAAGATGGATTAAAGATCTAAACATTAAAACAGAAACACTATATCTGATGGGAGAGAAAGTAGGAGGAACTCTTGAAGACATAGGGATAGGAAAGAGTTCATGAATAAAAATCAAATTGCATGGGTAATAGTTGAAAGAATTAACAACTGGGACCTCCTCTTATTGAGAAGTTTTTGCACATCAAAAGAAATTACCAACAAAGTGAAAAGACAACCCACCAATTTGGAAAAAATCCTAACTAATAAGCACTCGAAAAGATATGCTCTCTAGAATTTATAAAGAACTAAAAAACATTAGGGCCCCAAAATTTAAAGACACAATCCAGAAATGGGCATCCAAGATGAACACACACTTGTCAGCGAATGAAATTAAACAAGCAAATAAATATATGAAAACTGCTCCACATCACTACCCATCTGTGAAATGCAAATAATTAAAACAGCACTGAGACACCATCTCACCCCAGAAAGAATGGCTATCATAAAGAAATCAACCAACAACAGATATTGGAGAGGCTTTGGGGAGAAAGGAACCTTTCTCCACTGCTGGTAGACTGGTGTAACCATTATGGAAATCAGTGTGGAGACTTCTTAAGAAACAAGGACTGGAAATTCCATTCAAGCTAGCTATACCTCTACTGGGAATTTTCTTGGAGGAACTGAAAACATTGTATCATAGTGATATATGTGTACCTATGTTCATAGCAGCACAATTTATGATAGTCAAATCTTGGAAACAACCAAGATGCCTGTCACCTGAGAAATGGATGAAAAAGATGTGGTATGTTTATACAGTGGAGTGTTACTCAGCTATAAAGAATGATAAACTTGAAGCATTTATATTTAAGTGGATGCCACTTTAAGATGTACTCATAAGTAAAATAAACCAGACCCACATGTGTAAATATTGTATAGTATCTGTAGTATAAGAGCTCAGAAGAGGAATTACAAATAGAAAGGTATAACACAATTAAAAGGAAAGCAAGAACTTGAGGATTAGACAATGAAGAGAGGGCAAGGAGAAAATCTAGGAAACATGACAGGGCAAATCCATACATTTATATACACAAGATGGGTAAGGAAATGATCCTGAGAAACATTAGCAAGTTTTTGAAACTAGCAGTTAATTGGTAGGAAACTCACCCTGACTAAGTACATATGTTGGTACCTGTGAACTAAGCAACTGCACTGAAGACAACAATGTTTACTAGTAGGGTCATGCTTGGAATACCTGTCATTTTGCTCTTCTAAATATATACTGCTTATCACAACATACCAATTATTGCCATACTGTTTCTCAAGTAAATGTTTGTTTAAAAAAACAAGACAAGAAAAAAAGTCACAGGACTGTCCTGCTACAATGCTGTATATGGTTAGATTTCTAACCTTCTGTGTAAAAATACATGATTGTTCATTCATATTTTTTAAATTTTTTATTTTTTTCATATTCTGTAGGGATGTACTAACATATCAATACTTGATGGAAAATACCTCCTCCATATTATGCCTAAAATGTTTGATATTCAGATAGATAGTTAAGTTAAACTCAACTGCATATGTTACAGGGTAATAATAAGCTTCTCTTCTGGAGGGTTAACAATCTAAGTTTGCAGACCAAAAATTAGAGAAAGAGAGAGGGTGTAGGACAGCCAACATTTTGGCCCTAGCCTTTCAAGTTCAGTGAGGACTCAGGACACAGGAGAACCTATACTGTAACATGTAACTCAGTTGTGTCCCAAATTTTCTGATCAAGGAGATTATGGGGCCACAGAGGAATGTGATCAATGATGTACAGTGTACCTAAGGAGAGTCACATGGATAGAAAACTCTCAGGCTTTCAAACAGAGCAAATTGGTCAAGCAATGGCCATGACTCATCCACATGGCTGACACTGACAAAGGATCTACAAACTGTGGTACAGAGTTTCAGGATAAACTTTGAGAGGACTTGATTGACCTTATCAGATACAAAAGTTACATTTTTTGTTATATAGGTCCTGCTTTATCTTGGTCTTAACCATCCAGCAGAAAAACAGAAAACCGAAGTATGAAATGTAAAGCCATATTAATATGCTGAGCTATAAAAGGCTCAATTCAATAACTTCTGACATTGCCAGTCCTACAGATAACCCACTACTCTTATGGATTTCTGCACTATAATGGAATATTTTGCTGAATTCACTCACCTACAATATCGTTCTCTGACAAAACTAATCAAAAAGGGGGATATAAATGAATATTTTGTATCTGTACATTCAAAATAGGTAGGGTAGATATGCAGCTACATTGTCTTAATTAAAAGAATAAAAGAATCTGTTCTAATAGTGTTTGTGGACAGGATATCACGTCTGCATCTTGTACTATGAATAACCACTAAGACAGCAGTATGCAACGTATTTATTGTTGAAACTGTCCTGCTGATAGCTTTTGAAACTGTCTCATTATATTTGTTTTCAATAAAATTATTTTTTAAAAATCCCCCTCAGGCACCACAAGGGCTCCCCGATCTTTTCTCCCTGCTTCTCAGCTTTTCTCCACAATCTCACTTGCCACAGGCACACCATTTGCTATCTGTCTTTGAGTCCTACCTCCACCTCATACCTCAGTCATACCTCAGTCTCTCTGCCCCGTTCCTCCCTTTAGAACTACTCAGAAAGATCTTTTCCTGACTGAGTCCAAAGGACCCTTTTCTTATTGCAGCATTAACTTAATACTTTGGCTTATTCTCAGATTTGCTCTTGATGCCCGAGAATTTACTCTGTGCTACTTTTCCTTCTAAATTTCTCGCTCATATTTCCTTCCCTGTCTCTTCCCCATCATCTCGGCTGCTTCCTTCGCCTCCACTTGAGCTCTCTGCATGGGGGAGCGTGGGGCCTTGGTTCCCTGTCCTCCTGCTCTGCATGCCACAGGCCTTCCACCGGCGTTCAGTGCTTTCGTGTGTGGGTTGGTAGCCCCCACGTCGATAGCTCAAGCTCGAATTGCTCTTGGGAAATTCACGTTTTATTTTCAGTAGCTCATTATTTTACTCTACCTGGACATTTCATGAGCATGTGAAATCCGACTGGCCCAAATGGACTCCTTTCTCTCTCTCCTCTTCTCTTCTTCACAGGATGTTTCTTTCTCACTCTTTGCACTCCATAAATGCCACCTGCATTTATAGACACCAAGAGCCTAGGGGTCATTCCGTCGTCCTCCGTGTGCCTCTTCTCCAGGACAGCCACCATGCAGCCCACAGCGATCCTCCTGCTTTCTGCCTCCCTAGTGCTGGGATTACAGGCACACGCCACCACGCTGGGACTCCATCTCTGGCTCCGCGCACCCAAGGGACCAGGGATCGAACCCTGGTCCCTATGCTTATCTAAGTAAGCGCTTAGTCCACTGAGCTATACCGCCGGGTCTCCGTCTGGTGATTCTGAGGACGGCTGGACTCTGAATCCGGCCCGTTGGCCATGTGTGCTGCCTCCCCACGCCCTTGTGTGAGCGCAGGCCCCTTCCTGCTCTTGCCCACGTTCCCTCTTGGTTTGTCAAGCACCATTCCCATGACAGCAAGAGTGATATTCTAAAGAGTAAGTTATTCTCCATCCTTCCCACTTGGGGAAGCTCCCTCAATACACTCAGCGAAGTTGTCTCCTGAGTGTGAGCGTGAGCGCCTTGCTCGGGCCCCACTGGCCACAGCAGACCCAGCGTGCACTCCTAAGAAGCCCTCTAGACGGCTCCCAGTGCAGAGCACCACGAAAGGCCCCCTCGAGCGCCTCGGTGCTCCTGCGAACCCCAGCTCCCCGCAGAGCCCTTCGCTCCGTCCCGGTGGCACTGCTGTTGTAGCTGTGCCTAGCGCCTCAGCCACCTAGGGTCGTGCCTGTGCCTCCTCCCCTGGCCTCTTGCTTCTTGTCTTGAACTCCTTGAATGGAATAACGAGGCTGCTGTCCTTTACTTGCGCTCACCCCCCAGGGAGGAAGGTGAACTTGTCCCCTGCAGAAGGAAGCCAACATGTAATCCCCTCGGGTGCAGCAGCACGGCCGGGACCTAGGTCTCATATACTTCTCATGTAAAGCAATGATGTCACTTCTCTTGGCTATGGATGCTACAGGTCGGGACATGATAAAGGGTCAAGCCACAGGGACAAGCCTGTGTTTAGAAGGCCTGGAACGATGAGTCAAAATCGGTAAAAATGTCATTGCTTAGAAAAAGCAAACACGAATCTAACAAAGGAAAACTGCTCTCCCATACTTGAGTTAGGGATCCGGCTTGAAGGGCTGGCTGTCCTTAGATGAGTGCTTACTGAGGCGACGCTGCACGGCTTCCTTTGGAATTCAGACAGATTAAATGCTAATTGGTATTTGTTTTTCATTTATGTACTTGGTCCAGGGCTTCACTACGCAGCTCAGATGTGTGGTGGCACTCCTGTTTTTCAGCCTCCCCAGCACTGGAATTACAGGTGTGTGCCACCATGCCTGGACTCTGTCGCCAGCTCCGTGTGTCCCAGGTGTGGGGCCAGCACAGCATGGAGGCCAAGGGATCGGAGAGCTCGCCAAGGCAGGCATTAAGTCACTGAGCTATCTCATGGGCCCTTAATTGGTATTTAATTCATAGCTTGCAGGATATAAATTCACTCAGCATCCTCTATGAAGACAGGCCAGGCCTGTCCTCGGCAATATTTTCCTACAGTTAAGTTCTCATTTATGCCAAAGGCTGGGTCAGCCTTCAGAGCTTCTGCCTCCTGCTGGCCCTGCACAGCCTGCCAGGGTGGGCCTGGGGCCACGGGTGGGTCATTTCTTTCCCTCATCCGTTTTCCAATCTTGGCTATGCTTTTGCTTTTTCCTTCTTTCAAAATGAAACTATTTTTCTTCTTGGATAAATCAATGCAGTCCACTAGAGTGCATGCCAGAATTAAATGATTTCGGTGTGCTATAAAGTAATGAAATTGACTTTTAGAAAAACTTTAGATTGAAACTGACTCCTTCAAACTACACACATTAAACTCATTTTATTACACAGTAATCAAAGTGTATGCTTCGGAAGGGTGGGGTAGGGTGGAGTGAGTCACAAATCCTTGGTGGCTTCCACTCATGTTAAACCTCCAAGGCTGGTGGCTCAAATAAACTGCTTTGGACATGAGGGTGACCTCAGATTAGGTGTTCAGCTTTTAAAAATGCTTATAAGTGTACCTTCCATATTTCATGTTGTAGAAGCTTTATTAAATTTAGTAACTAGTATTATAATATTCCCATTAGAATAAATAAGAAATAATATGTGTCCATGATTATTATCACACCAAAAAAAAAAAAAAAAAACAACCAAAAAACAACTCATATCAGGATTGTGAGGGGAGTAGTTTATTCTTCCCACAGAATGTTTTAAAAGAAAAAGAAGAAAAAATGGAAGGGTTACGGATGGAAGAGAAGAACATGTGGGAAGACAGGGACATTGCATTTTTAAGTAAATCCATTTTTTTGAATAACAATAACATCATCCTTGATGTGACAAATAAAAGTGGCAACATAAATTTGCTATGTAAAAATAGCCAAAGCAAGAGGAAAGGCGGCTCATGCAAAGGGGAAGCCATTGCCACCCTCGGATCATTTCTGCATGAGCACGCCAAGCCCCAGACAACCGGAGCCCAGCTGCTGGGACAGGTCCTCCGGAGCCCCTCCCTGCACTCTTGCGGGGGGCCCTGGAGCACCAGTGTGCCCAGTCAGGCACAGGGCACTGGGTACAGCCTCAGGAAACCCCAAGCACTTCCTGGCCCCTCTCCCTGCTCTGACTGGTAGTGAGTCTCCATCCCACGGTCACCCAGCTGCACAAGGTGTTCTCTGTGGTTCTCTGCTTGAGTCACCCCTATTTCAGGGAACTCTGGCCCACATGGCATCTCCTGGCAGTGTGCAGAACTCTAGATGAAATGATCCCTGGAGTTCAGAGAGATTTTTAGGGAGCCAAAGGAAAGCTTTAGCTGCCTATCATTTGGGTGCACATGGCACAAACCAGACAGTGACACTGTGGACTTGCACCATAGCTGGCTTGGAATCTCATGTCTCTCAGGCTCAAAGTTTAGATAATTCTGAACTGCCTAAGAAGTACATCTAAATGCATCATTGCCTCCTTTCCTTAAAAAGGAAAGCATTGGCATGGATGATGTAAAACGCAAACTTGAGGCTGAACCTCAGATGCAGATGGGTATCAGGTACAATCCTTCCTCGAGAAGGGTCATGCCATTTTGTCCTTTGAAAGATAAAAGATGCAATGGAAGGCAAAGGAGAGTTTTGCGTGTCAGTCCCTGGTAGTATAAATCAGGGAACAGTGTGAGGTTCTTTATCATCTTCTATTGGTAATAAAAGTACCAGCTGAGTAGCTATCGATCCATTAAAGACAGGTGGACCCCCACACAAATGTCTGGATCAAAACATGTTGCTGCTCCAAGATTAATTTCCTATCTAAGCCAAGACTGACTCAGAGGTCTCCCAGTAGCGGGTCCCTAGCAGCACCTGTATTCAAGGCACATTCTCTGTAGAACAGTACCAGACCACAGTCTCTACTTAGAAAGCACTTTGCAGTGCTTTCCCACTCACAGCTACAGCTCAAAGCTCACCTTACAGGCTGGCAAAGTATGCTCGTTTCAAAGAATGGGCCAAGATCTCCTGGCCTTAGCTCCTCAGATACAAATCAGGAACCTCTACAGATGCAGGCAGAGGACCAATGATTGCAAGACGTGTGATACTTCTCCCAACTGGGCTGTTGCAATCACAGCTCACAGTGGAGGGCACCTTCTTTTTTCTTCCTGCTTTGGTGCATCCAGCAAAGTTGTAGCTTTGGATAAAAAGTGGTGAGAGACAAAGCTCATGGTTCCACCGGGCATGGTAACAAGCTCACGAGGCCTGCTCCTGATCATTCTTTTGTTGTTGCAACTATCATCTAAGAAAACAAGGAAAAAGACAATATAGCCCAGCAGTGAGTTTCCCCACAGCTTAGGCTTTTGGACCACCCAGAATATGCAAGCTTAGCCTTTGAAGGGCCGTGCTCTGCTGCTACCAGTTGCCAGCAGAATAGCTGAGAGCCTGGGAAGCTTCCAGCACCTAGGTCCTTGGAACCACAAAGCCTTTTATGTGATAAAAGAGAACTCAGAGTCCTTTTCCAGGGATGGAGATGAGGCTCATGATCAGGGCTGGTAAGGAGCATCCAAGCAGTGCAGCTGGGCATACTCGCTGGTTAACACCTTGGGCAAGGTCTCTGGTGTTTGGTTTTGTTTTGTTTGTTTTTGGCAATGCCAGGGATTGAACTAGGGACTTTGGACTTGCCAGGCAGGTGCTTATGCTGCTGAGCTGTCTCCCTGGCCCAGCACTAGTTTCTAAGCTCCACAAATTGAACCATCTTGCAATAAATGAAAACAAGAGATGAGGAAAAAAATGTCACAGGACTGTCCTGCTACAATGCTGTATATGGTTAGATTTCTAAATCCCTAGGTAAAAATATGTAATTGTTTATTCCTATTTTTAAAATATTTTTCTTCATGTTCTGTGGAGACTTACAGTTTAATATATCAATACTTGATGGAAAATACCTGTTCCATATTATGCCTAAGATGTTTGATATTCAGACAGATAGTGAGATTAAGCTCAACTGCATATGTTATAGGGTAATAACAATAAACTTCTCTTCTGGAGGGTTAGCAACCTAAGTTTACAGATGAAAATTAGAGAAAAAGAAGGGCTGCAAGGACAGCCAACATTTTGGTCCTAGTCTTTCAAGGTTAGTGAGGACTCCAGACATAGGAGAACCTGTACTGTAACATCATGGAACTCAGTTGTGTCCCAAATTTTCTGATCAAGGAGATTATGGGGCCACAGAGGAAAGTGATCAATGTTGTAGAGTTCACCTAAGGAGAGCCACATAGATAGAAAACATTCTCTCAGGCTTTCAAAGAGAGCAAGTTGATCAAGCACTGGCCATGACTCATCCACATGGCTGACACTGACAAAGGATCTATAAATTGCGGTATAGGGTTTCAGGATAAATCCTGAGAAGATTGACTGACCTTATCAGATACAAAAGTACATTTTTTTGTTATATAGGTCTTGCTTTATCTTTGTCTTAACCATCCAGCAGAAAAGCAGAAAACCGAGGTATGAAAAGTAAAGCCATATTAGTATGTTGAACTTTAAAGGGCTCAAGTCAATATCTTCTGACATTGCCAGTCCTACAGATAACCCACTACTATTATGGACTACTGGCCTATATTGGAATATTTTGCTAAATTCACTCACCTATACCATTTAAATGTCAGTGGAATACCCTTCTCTGACAAAATTAAACAAAAACGGGGATACAAATGAATGATCATTTTGTATTTGTACATTCAGAACAGGATAGATATACAGGTACTTTGTCTTCGTTCAATAAATAGATCTGTTCTAATAGTGTTTGTGGACAGGATATCATGTCTGCATCTTGTACAATGAATAACCACTAAGACAACAACATGCAATGTATTAATTATTGAAACTGTCCTACTAATGTTTTGAAACTCTATTTTTTTCTCAATAAAATTATTTTTAATAAAAACTAATTGAACCATCTTGGAATACACAGTGCATCAAATAATTCACTGCCATCCTCTAAGTTATGGGTACATGTTTACAGCCAGTATCTACTTCTTCTGAGTAGGTAGAAGACATTTGATAGAAAAATAGATGATAAAGAAAACCTCTGATAGGAAAAACCTTGGCACAGATCAAATTCCCCTCCTGTGCTTCAGTTGTGGTCTGCTAAGTTTCCGGTAGAAAGCAGAGATCAGCCTGTATACACCTTCCCTTGAGCACATGTGCTGACTCATCATCACTTCCCTGTAAGGACATCAACATTTCCTGTTTTTGCACTATAGTTTAACAGTGAAACAGCAGCGTTTTCCACATTTGACAATTTGGACAAACAGCATAACCACATATGAATCCATGGATTGGAAACATCTCATAGCAAACGAAAAATCATAGTTTTAGATCCTGCTCAGTGTTTTCCTGGGAATCCCACCAGTTCCCATAATGGCTCTTCCCCCAAACATCCATCTCCCAATCTTAAAGCCCAATTCAGTTTTCTCCAAGAACATTTGATCTTGGACTTCCTAAAGGTCACTCATAGCCCAGTGCTGCCTTTTCTAGATTTGCTTTCCTTTCGCTCTTGTCAAACCCAGGATTACTCTTGCCAACCCCAGCTCTGGCAGAAGCCTGATCCAGCACCAATCCACCCACATCCTTTGTCTTTATCTCAATTTCCCCTTCCCGGACAAAATTCTTTCAAGCTGTGTAAGAGTCTATCATCTGCATTTCTATTAACTTTCAGGCCCCCTTCAGTTCCATCCACACTTCCATGAAGTCTGTCCAAGCAGGTTCATAGACAACATTAGAAGGTGAGGTGACTCATCTACTCCTGCCTAACAACCTCTTAGCTCTTGGCTTTGCTAGGCCAGCCCACTGCACCTCCTGCCCTTACTGTTGAATTTATGGTCCTTAAATGTCCCTGTTTCTCAGAATGCAGCTTCTCCTCTGGGCTCTTTCCACTCCATACTCTGTCTTTGGGTGCTGCCCTAGCTACATCTATGGTTCCAATTAAGCTCAACACCGATGGTGTGACTCCATAGCTCACTGTAGATAGCACGCAGGCATCTCCAGCCATTTTTCCAAATCTAAATCCTCAAAACTCCCCAAACTATCTCTGTCTATATTTCTCTGTCCTGCAAATGGCGTAGTATCTATCTCATCATTCAAACTAGAAACCAAAACCTCAACTATAGACAATTACAGACCTGCCTTCAATCACCAGAGCCCATGGCAAACCTTCTACATGGCATTTCCCCTTCTCGTAGACAGTTTCTTACCAACCCTCCTATCTTCTCTACCAATGTGTGGCCATGGTGCACAGCCCTCATAATTATTAGAGTGCTATCTACTCCTTGTCTTCATCAAAGACCTTTCTTCAAACCTGTCAAATTCACCTCCCTATGTGGACAGATTCCAAAGATAAACCCAATCCTCTCTGTGTTAATGCAAATCAACATCCACAATTCAACAAAATTAGTGCATGAGATCACATTTCAGTCTGTTAAAATCTGAAGGGTGACCACTAGTAAACTTTCAAACCAGCTTAGTGAATTGCAACTAGCATCCAAAACTATGAAATGGGATAGGATATTATCAAAAGATTTGGAGGTTTAATAACCAGATTTGGTAGTGTAGTTGGATACAAAGTCAATGCTCAGAAATAAACAGCATTCCTATACACAACAAATCCATTGAAAGAGAAATTAGGGAAATCACACCCTTCAGAATAACATCAAAACTTGAAATACCTAGGAGTCAAGCTAATGAAGGATATAAAGCATTGACTTATTTTCTTTACTCACCTTGCTGAGACAAAATACCTGATGGCCAGAACAAAGAAGGAAAGGTTCATTAGCTCACCATTTGTAGAGGCTCATACCTGGCTGGCTAAAAGGTAGGGTGGCACTTGGCAGAGAGCAGTAGCTTGTGTGGCAGAAAAAGCAAAAACAGCAAGAGGGAGAAGGGAGGAGCAGTGGGAGTGAGTCTCTATCCCTGCCTTATGCTGCATGCAGGCTGCCCACCCCAGGGCAGGTGAATAACTCACAGCCATAGCTCCAGCACTAGACCATGAATGAATAAACCCTTCTGGAAGCCCAACCCAAGACTTCATGAGGCTTACAGAGGACATCTAGATACAAACCATAGCAAATATCTATACATTGAAAGTTTCAGTTCTCTATTTTTTGAAAAAGGAATCCTAAAAGGTTATCAGAAAATGGAAAGATATCCCTTATTCAGGGATAGGAATAATTTATAGTGAAAATGGCCATACTCCTGAAATTGTTATACAGATTTAATGCAATCCTGATCAAAACTGACCATTAGCATACCTCACAGAACTAGAAAAAAATCCTTAAAATTCATTTGGAACTAGAAGAGAAGTAGTAGCAAACAATTCTGGGCATAAATGCAAGGAAGGTGCATAACAATCCCTAACTTGAAACGATAGTGTAAAGCTAATGTGATAAAATCAGCATGGTACTGGCAAAAAAAACAGATCTGAAGATCAGTGGAACAGAATAGAAGGTGAAGGAACAGCTCCAAACACATTCATCCACCTTATCTTTGACAAAGGGACCAAATATGTTCACTGGAAGAAAGATAGCCTACTTAATAGGTGATGCTGGGAACATTTGCTTTCCACATGCCAAAGACTAAAACAGGGCCTAAGACTATTACCATAACTAAACTATAGTCAAAATGGATCAAAGATCTCAATATTAAAACAGAAACACTAAATCTACTGGAAAAGAAACTATGCAGAAATCTTGAAGGCATAAGTGTAGGCAAGGAGATCATGAGCAAAACCCAGACTATGTGGGAATATCACAAGGAATCAACAATTGGAATATTACCATACTAAAATGTTTTGCAAATTAAAAGAAATCATGAACAGATGGAAAAGACCATCCACAAAGTGGGAAAAAAATGGCCAGTTGTTCTTGAGATGAAGGGCTTCTATCTAGAACATAGAAAGAATTGAAAACACGCAAATTCAAAAACCTAATCCAAAAATAGGCATTGAGGATAATTTATACCTCTCAGATGAAGAAATACAAATAGCAAATAAATATATGAAGAAAAGTATAGCATCATTGGTCATTTGAGAAATGCAAATTAAAACAACACTGAAATTCCATCTCACTCCAGAAAGAATGGCTGTCATTAAGAAATCAACCAACATGCTGGTGGGGCCTTGGAACTCTTCTCCATTGTTAGTGGGTGTGCAAACTGGGGAAACCACTCTGGAAATGCCTCAGAAAACTAGAATTAGACCTTCCATCCAACCCAGCTGGGAGAAATGAAAGCCTCGTACTATAGCAGTATAGGTTCAGACATGTTTATGCAGCATGATTTGTAACAGATAAATCCTGGAAACAACCAAATAGATAAGAAAGATGTAGCATCTTTATGCAACAGAGTAGCATTCAGCTATAAAGAAGGATAAACTGAAGACTTTTATAGGAAAATAGATGCAACTCAAGACCATACTCAAAAGTGAAATAACTCACACGTGCAAACACTGTATTGTCTCTCTGGAGTAAGAAGCTGAAAGAGTAAGTTCCAAATCATATAGTAGATATTGTGAAATGGGAAGAAATTACTAAAAAGAAAAAATGAGCTAGAATGGAGGAAAGAGGAAAATAAAGAAGCAAAAAAAGTAATGCACAGTTATACTGTTAGTTGCTTTTAGTTTACTGAAAAGAAAGTTTTGTGCTAATATGTACTGGAGAATTTCTATTATGATATCTTGTACATTGAGTAACTACTTTAAAGGTAACTACACAATGTATTAACTGTTGTTATTCTATTATACTATTAGAAATTTGGAGTTTTTTTCCTTGAAATAAAAATATTAAAAAATTTAAAAAGGATAGACAATAGGATAGACATATCAAAGTTTATCTGAAGGCATAGTGGCAAACACGAGCTTTTGTTCAGGTTTAGCTTGTGTGTGTAATAAGTAGTGTGATAAAAATAAGCAGTGAATATTAAAATTCTGAAATTTTATTGTAGTAAAAGCACACTGTTATTAGTGCTCTTCAAAACACTTTCTTTTTGAGCATACCCAATCATTCTTAGCACTTTGTTATTTTCTTTCTCTCATTCATTTTTTAAAATGTATTTGGTATACGGTTTCACTACATAGATCAGATTTGTAGTGATCCTCCTGTTTTCGGCCTCCCAGAGCTGGAATTACAGGCATGTGCCACCACATCCAGACGTGGTGGCCAGCTCAGTGCACCGGGGCAGGGCTGGAGTCACATGTGGTGCTAGGATCAAACCCTGGTCTCTGCCCTTGCCTAAGCAGGAGTTCAGTCTGCTGAGCTGTCTCACCAGCCCTTTTGCCACTTTCTGAAGCAATTTTGAAAGGGTGATTTGCTGAGGACATTTGGGAGGTATGACCAAGGCACGGGGCACGCTGCTGCTGCATGCCATCCTACCAAAGTGCAGCTTCGTAAGACGCTGTGGTGTATCCACCTCAATCACTGATCATGCAGCCTCTGCCACTGTCCCAAAAAGAAAATGCCTACAAAGGACAAACATCTTTAATCTGCTTAGGACAACAAGAAAGACTTGTGCTATCAAACTAAAGACACTCAAGAAACAGGACTTGCAGCGGTAAACGTGCTAACATGTCCATGGTCACGATATGGAAAACCTGTGGAAAGACACGGGACATATATTGCTGTTCTCAGCTTGAACTGAACACTTCCATCCCAGGGACTGACAGGTTTAGATAAGCTAAGGTTAGCACCTTTCCATGCGGCCTTTCCCGTGAGGGATTTACATTGCTGCTGGTGGGCAGCATTGCTACAAAGCCACTGTTTCCATGGCCCTGGGGGGCAAGCCGCTTTCTGATTTTCAGAGGGTACTTGCTGGGCAGTAGGCCCAACCTCTGTGCATCAGTGATGACCAGGTGAGGTATCAGCAGGCGCTGACGAGTAACACCCCCCAAGCATGAGCATACGTGTTCTCCCTTTCAAGTTGCTAATTAAAAATGTGCAAATCTATTCCTCTCTACTCTAAATCTCTCAATTGCAGTTAGCCCTCTCCCGTGTGGATCTCAGGAGAGCTACAGAAAAGCTGAGCATGGGTTGGAGAGACAGCTTAGCGGCTTAAGTATCTGCCTGGCAAGCGCAAGGGTACAGGTTCAATCCCTGGTACCACATGCGGTGGAAGCCCCAGAACCAGGCACACTGTGTTCACCACAGAAACTAAGCATGGTAGCGCATGCCAGTAATCCCAGTGCTGGGGAGGCTGAGACAGGTGGATCACTATAAGTCTGAGCTGCGTAGCAAAACCTGCAATAAATAAATACATAAATAAAATCATTTTTTAAAAAGAAAGGTGGAGTATGAGGCTCTGGGAAAGACCCCTCCCATGCTTCTGCCACGGCAGTGAGGCACCTTTCAGTCTTGTGCTGCAGGGGAAGTCCGCCAGCTTCACTGTCTCTCTCCACAGATCTTCTTTTATAAGCTTTCAGTCACTGCCCAAAACAACACTCCAAACGTCCTCGCTGTCCTGCTGTTACAGTGATTACCAAAAAGAAAACAGTAAAGAAGATTAAGCTGCCTGAAGTTGCAGGGGCTGTCAAAGCAGAGCCAGGATTGGAACCCAGAGTCTGCTAACTCCAAGCCACTTTTTTCTTTGAACTATGAGCTTTCTGACCTACGCACTGCCACTACCTCTAGAAAAGCTTTGTACACAGAGGTACATACTATTTTTTTCTGTATTTTAGGGAAGGGTCTACAGGATGCTCAGGGTCTCACTATTAGATTGGACTGGTCATGATCCACCTGTTTACAGCCTCCTAAGAGCTGGGATTACAGATGCACACCACCATGCCCAGTCTCAATTGCTGTCTCAGCATGCCCAGGGGCCTGGGGATTAAAACCTTAGCCCCTGCCTCTACTTGCAGGGGCTTTAATCTGCTGAGCTATTTGGTTGGCCCAGAGGTACATATTATTGAAAGGTATATATTTTGACATACATAAATAAAAATAAGATGATTATTTTCGATACTTATGCTACATGCAAGAGACCCTTCTTTCCAAACCTAGATGTTGATAATGAACATTTGTAACTCTATTTCCATGTGTAAACTCTAAACTTAGCCATCAGCAGCGTGAGAGCGCTAGTGAGTAACTTTTCAAGATCTCTTTCCTGCTGCCACCTCAGCAAAGGTGGGGGATGGGGTGCCATGGTGGGGCTGCTCTCTAACTTGTTTCTGCATTTAAACATTTCACATCAACAAACAATGGGCAGATCTCTAGCACACAGGCTTGAGCAGACAACCTAGCACTGAGAGGCATATTTTGTTTCTTTTGTCTTTATTTTTATAGTAACTTTTGATCTATGGCCTGTGGCAAAGACTTTTTTTATAGTGATATAAAGTTCACTTTTAAATTAAATTACAAAGAAAGTGGACTTAATGGCACATGCCAAGTATATAATGGTGCATTAAAATAGTAATGATTATAAAGAGAACATGCAAATGATTGATCTTTAAGAAAGCACCATGAGTTAATCCAGTCTTATTACACATGAAAACCTAAATCCTTCGAGATTGGCAGTCTTCTTACTCTGGGACCAGGACTTGCCATCAAAAGGAATAGTTCATTCCATCTCTATCTGCAGGAAATCCTTGCCTGTACTTGCTGTAGAGCGGAGAGTCTGTCCCTCTGGGCAGGACGTGAACGCTGCAGAGCCAGGCTTTATGCTGCGGTGTTAACCAGGAGGAAAAAGTTCTAAGAACTTACTTTTCCAGCTGCACAAAAGCTCTTGGAAGCTTGAAGTTGTTTTTCTCCAAGGAATTGAATTGCTTCAAGCATATTTAATAAAACTCCACATCTTTTTCAGCTTTCTTCTCATTCCCAGATTTATTCAGAGTCCACCAAAAATTCTGCAGAGAATTCTGCTGTGAGAATCAATCTTCGGGTAGTAGTGTTCGCACTTGGGGAGGAACTGCAATCTCACTTAATGTGTTCTGCCAGCTTCTCGCTTCAAGGTGGTGTCCAGAAGATGTTTACCTACCTGATGTTCATAAAGGCTTCTAAAAATACTATATGTAAATCTACTGGCATTGTATGTGTATATACAATTAGTGTATTTTATTTATGTATACAATATGTAAAATTTACAAACCTCACAGGAGGATATAATCTATACATTATGGGAAGCAAAGTGACCAGTATGGCTTCACCGAGCTCTAGTCATTAACCATTAATTTTAAGTCATGTGCAAGAAGCCAGCCCAAGTCCCGCAGGGACGCACACAGCACCACTCACCTGACATTCTAGGCAGCGGACACGAGCTTGGAGCCTTCAGTGCTACAAACAGCCCACGGTGGCACATGTGACACAGGCTTGCCGCCACTGTCATCAGAGATATAAAAAGAAGAGGGATTCTTGTTCTCGGAGGTCTTATTCTTCTATTGATCTATTAGATTCTTATAAGTGAGTGTAGGAAATATGAATCAAGAGCAGGTAACAGGACTTCCACGTATGTATTCTTGTAGGTAGAACTTTGGAATTTATTCTGACAAAACAAATCCCCTAAATTGTGAATGATAAAAGAAATGGCAAGAAGGTTCATCTAATCCTGAGTTCTCAGATTTCAAGTAGCTCCAGATGTCTACCGTAAACTTACAGTGAGACGGCCTGGGATATAACTCAGTAGCCTAAGAGCCTGCCTGGAAAGCACAAGGTCCTGAGTTCAATCCCCAGTACCAAAAAAATAAATCTTACGATGCAAGAGGTTGGGAATCCTGAGACAGAGGAGAGGACCACTTCTCAAGCTTCTCCATGCAGGCCTGCCAAGGGCTACTTCTATCCTTCTACCACAACTCTCACAAGGGGCACACTCTCCTTTGCTGCTTTCATAAAGAATCCAATACAGGGGCCTGGGAGATGGCTCAGTGTGTTTGCCTGGCAAGCAGAAGGGCCTGAGTTCAATCCTGGTTCCAAAAAAAGACTCCTACCCAGCTCATAGACCCAGAGGGAAAATCCAGAGCCACCTCTGCATGCTTCCTAGATCTGCAACTTGCTTATTTAGAAAGTGGATTTCCATGTGGCAGGAGCACCTGCTCAGCTTCTTCTTATCTTACCTCTGAGAACAGGAATGGATTGACATCATACACGGTGCCCTAAGTGGGAGCAGAGGCAGCAGGCAGGGGGTACCTGGAAGCTACCTTCATGGAAGCCCTGGGCTGGCATGAACACCTGCCCAGGAAGGTGAGGCCAGGCGGACAGCAGGCGGAGCAATGTGCAAGCAAGCGGAGTGTGTGCGCGGCCTAACCACAAAACCCCCTGGGCCCAGAGCCGTTTTTGTAGTGTCAGAGGCCCCATAGGTGACTCTGGCATGTTGTCCCGGTCGTCTTTGTTAAGTAACCAGAGTCTGAGTGTGGCTTCTGTGTGAGTGGCCCGGAAGCTCTTCCCTGTGGCACTGTAACTCACTGTGGGGCCCTAGGCTGTGAGCTCTCCCGCTTCGAGCGTGTCTCCACCCACCCGGACCTGGTGGAAAGGACCCGGTGAACAGAAAATGCCCTGAGCGAGGCCTACTTTGAGCACCCTCCTATGGCTTCTCCCCAGGCCTTGCAAACATGTCTTGATAAAAAACTGAATAGGTTTAAGAATGTAAGATTATTAGGAATTTAATATTTTCCTCCTGGATACTAATATCTGTCATTAGTTAACCATTAAAACTAAAATAAAGGATATACCAACATTTTATAAACATGAAACTTTACATAACAGAGATACATTCTATGACTTGAGTTTAATCAATGTCATAAAATTTTCTTTGCATAATATACTATGCAAACTAGTTTCTTTTTAACAATCTAATGAACAAAATGATATTCAATCACAAGAAGTGAGAAAACCCACAGAGGAATTGAAGTTCATCAGAATCTGTTGCATGAAAGATTTCATTAACGTATCTAGCCATAAGTTATCGAGCTGAAAAACATTTTTTAAAATGGTGAAATTTTGAAATCTTTAGAACTGTTTTTCAGTGGTGTCACTATACTTCGTGGACTAAATGGATAAAACTGTGTAAGTGGACACCGCCCCTCTGGACCCTTGTGAGCTCACACCGCTCTGGCGCCACGGCCACGCCCGCTTGCCTTACGGCTGCTGGCCCCGTGGAGCTGACATTGCGGCTTGCACCTGCCCAGCATGCACAAGGGCCTTGATTTGGTCCCTAGAACCCCTCCCCTCACATCCACAATATTTCTTACTTCTTTTATAAATTTCTCCTTCCACCCACTTATAATTAAGGGCACGTGTTACATAAGCATTTGTAAAATAAAATGATCATTATTGTACAACTGCATTCCTATTGTTATTGTACTATATTTAAATGTATCTATTGCATTATGGTACATGAGTATCTTCATTAATGAAATTAATTTGCTCTATCATTTTGGAAAAGAAGGTAACATCTGTATTTATGTAGGAGAGGTCTTACCAGAGCTATGTTTGCCACCCAATGTAAAGTCTTCTGACCAAAATAAAATTTTGCCACTTTTGTTTGTGAACCAAATTGTTTGCAAACAGAAGCATTCATGATCCAAGGCACCACTGTATTTTTATTCAGTAAAATGTTCAATTATGTTATGAGGTAGTCCAAAACCTATTTGAATCTTCATTACCCCAATAATTTTGACTTGAAGTTTTACTTCACCTTTCTTCAGAAAAGACTTACATGGAAGGAGCATGCCATTATTACATACACCAGTCAGTCAGTCAGGCCATCTCTCCATCCTCTGCTGGAAGCCTGCAGTGCTCCAGGAATGGAATCCTTCCAGAGCACAATGTGTTCTTCACACACATTGTTCTCACTGGATTTCCCCAATAATCCAGTAAAGTCAGAAAACAATTTCAATACCTCTTTACATTGGAATAAACTAAGGCTACCATGGTTTATGGGAGAAGCAAATAGAAATAGAAAGCACAGAAAAATTGAGAAATTAATGCAAAACCAAGGGGAGCTGGATAAGTGAAAACCTGCTCAATATCCACCATCAAAGCATTTCATAAACACTTGTACCCTAAATACTAAATGTTAGGTACACTACAAGTTAACCCCAACTGTTGAGATTTGATCAAGATATTTTCCTTACTCTAGCCATAGTTCATCTATTTCTCTCACCCTCTGACTTGAGAAGTACAGAATTTTGATTTTCCTAGCAAGAACAATGGAAGAAGTTGACTCTTAAAACACAGTGCCAATAAAACTCTCATTGCAGTAGAATTTGACTCACAGAAAACTGCTGTCCTTAACAAATAGAACCATGTTCTAGTGCAGGTGGAGCAATATTTTTAGGTAAATGGTACAATACCTAGCTACCATTTGTGATAAAGAAACAGAAAGGAAGGTAAAAATGCTGCCACCACTGATTATTTATGATGTAGGAAGAAAAAACCAAAAGATAAATAAGCAAGATAACAAGCACATTTGTTATATGCAAAAATGGGCAGTGATACTGATTCTTCACATTAAAAAGTCACAAAGCATAGCCTAAGCATGTACACAGAAGGCCTGAGCTTTTCTAAAAGTTGGAGCTAGGACTGGTGAAAAGAGCTATTGAGTTGATGCAACTAAGATCAGTAGGCATGTCAAAAGACAAAAGGATATTTTAAGTAGGAAGAATATAACAAATAAATGACTAGCTTTTCCTGTTTCTTTGCCAAACTTCCATAGATGACTTACTAAAGTAATCCTGTGTTCAGTCTTGCCCAACGTGTCAGAAGCTGAAGCTGGTAATAAGGAGCACTATGAAGACTATGACTTCCACAAGACAGAAGCCAGATGTGTGTGCAGCCCTGAAATGAGGAAACAACGTGCCACAGGTGATGCAGGTCATGCAGCCTCATCATGGGTCCCCTGGGCACACACTAGCAACTGAGGAAACCTGCAGTAAACATACATGCAAACCCGGGGTAGAAATTCATTCTAAGTACAAATATTTAATCTAGGGTAAAGGATTAAACAGTTCTCTACAGTGAAAGCCCATGCAAGTGAGGGGATTTGTTATACCACTTGTATTAAAAGATCCACCCTCCTATATGTGGAATGCACTGTGTATGTAAGCACACACACAGAAAGAACAGCTCCAGAGCAACACATAAGGCACATGGTGACTTCATTTATCCAGGAGCTAAGCCACAGTGGCTACCAAGGGGCTCTTGTCCTATTATTTTGGAATGTGTGATTATTTTCCATGTTTAATAAATAAGCTAGAAATTTTCTTTTCTAAAAAGTTTTGTCAAGGATTTTTGACAAATCAGTAGAGAAAAAGTACACAGAAAGAGACAGTGGTAAAAAAGTAAGATTTATTTAAAAGGTTGATAAAAATTAAGCCATTTCTGTATTTTTATTTAATTCTAAATTTTAATGTTTCAAAATTTAATAAAGTGAGTTAAATTTCACAAATACGGACCAAAATAATAAAAATAGGAGATGTGCAAACATCCCTGTGTAGGATTGTGCCAAGTTAGGGTGCTCACTCACTTGTGACCCCCACACACACTTTATCCGTAACTGGATAAAGCTAGGGTGATCTGTGTGTGCACGCACATTTGTGTGTGAAGAACCACCTTTTTCATTATTGTCATCTGTAAGCAAATCCCTAAACCTAGGAACACTGTACCATACATTTTAGTAGATCATACACGATAGAATCATATTTTCCAAAATGTTTCAAATACACTTGAGTATACAAGTTTTCATGTTGCTACTTCCCACTGTGTTAAAGTAGGATAATTTTGTACATAATACTGCATTTCACAGAATATGACACCAAATTAGTACCAGAAATATTTTTTTTTTAAATGACACACAGTTTGGCTTAATTCTACACATATTTACCAATCATGAGCAAAACTGCAGTTGCTTTACTCACAAGGGGGCACACAGAGGTGACACAAACCGTGGCTAGCTCTGCGAGGAGCTGACAGCCAAGAGTCAAGCTAGCTTCCTGGGGGAGGCTGTTGCAACTGTCACCCTGGATGCTAGCAGCCTGTGTTTCTGCTGCCCTCCAAAACCAATGAAGTATGGAATTTGTTGAGGCTTTGGGGACATCTGCAAAGAAGCATGTGGAAGGGAGAAAGCAGTGTATGACAAAGCTTCCTTCGTCACCCTGACGGGGAATATCACACAGTACTAAACTCACAGGAAACACACAACAGGGAGTAAGCCCAGGTGGGGGGCAGAGGAGCCCAAGAGAGGACTGGAAATGGCGCTGCGAGCAGAGCACCTCCGCAGGCTCCCTGTGCCTCAGAACGTGCTAGATGGAGCCCTGCAGGGCAAGGGCACTTCTTGCAGTGGCCTCATCTATAGGACCTGGAGCTCAGGCATGTGTTCATGCACCTACATCCTCCTCTTGGCCAGTTACCTCGCTCCGAACCGCTTGCCGATGTGAGATTTGTAGTTTCCAGCTAAGTCTCTTTTTATTGCATCTGCTTTACTCCCCATGCAACAGAGTAAACCAGCTAGCATCCCTGCCTACATGTTGTTTGTACCAAGAGTGTGCGAGGATATACCAGCAGGTGCTGGAGGTGGGAAGACTCCCCTGCTCTAGGAAGAGCGGCTGAGCAGCGGGCAGCCTTAGCCTCCGAGCCCTCACTGCCTGGGCCTTAATTGAGCCTTGGGGAACAGCCCAGGATGCTAACCCGGGTCTCCCCCAGCTGGCACAGACAAGGCGGATCCACACTGCTCCCACTCTGGGAGGAACACTCACCCCTGACCACACTCTTCCCCAGTGTCACTTCTTGGATGGAAGACTCACGTTTGTTCTTACTTCTTTTTCCTTAAAGAATCAGACTGCTTCCTCACATTTATATTTTAGAAACAGAGCAGAGGAAAAGAGATAGCTTTTGCTTTTGCCAGGAGGGGAAAAATAATGTCACCCTTCCTTAAAATCTGAGTTCTCTGGTCCCAGTATGACATTTGCAGAGGGGCTCATGATCCATACAGCAGATCCTAAGAAAGTGTCTGGTCCAGCTATCTGCTCAATAGCGCAGGCAGCAAAATTCTCAAGAAAATTGAATACTACAATAGTAGCAATGCGGATTAATGGGTCTGTTTTTAAACTCAAAAAGCTTAAAACATGAAAGTAGGATCCCGAGCTGATTGGCCCCGCCCAGGACTTCAAGCCCACGCAGCGGGTATTAAGCCCTATCAGGATGGGCAAAGAATGACTGCGCTTGGACTTGTAAAACTCTAGGAAATTTAAAACCAAAGCCAGAGCTCCATCCTAATTTACCCCATTATTATCCTCTGTCGTAAATATCTTAAACTGCCACAGGCAGATGTGGTTCGATGATTTTATGTGGAGCACATTCTAGGACAAAGCCCTTCAACGATCAGGTGATACATACACGATGTGTGCACTTATGGCTCCTGAGGCTCTTACTCTGAAAGATTTGTGGAATTTAGAAGAAAACCAAAGAGAAGCAAAACTCGCTTTGGTCTTCATCATGTATTAAATATTTAATGTATTGGCACGCAAGTAGGTCTTATGGGTGTATTTATAATTTAGAGAAGGGTTTTTAGGCTGGGCTTTATTGTTTCCAGGAGAAGATTTTAATCCAGAAAAGCATAATGAGATTGACCCTACTTTACACACTTCCTTTGACAGGCCCATGGCAGCACTTACTACAAGAAGAAAAGGTAATGCCAGTATTATGATCGTAAACAAATGCTTCAGAAACAGAGCCAATAAAATTGGTCTATGTTTGTGAGGCCCGAAGCCTTACATTTTACAACTTAGTCTATAAGAACAGGGACACAGCTGCTTTTAACAGACTATGAATAGGTGCTAAAAGAACACAGTATCGACTTTAGTATTGTGCTCGAGACACTCAGTCTTGTACTTTATTGTCTTTGTGTGTTTTTAGTAAAACTGCTCAGTAGAGGCCAAGTGCACGCCACCGCCAACCGGTGGGCTACCCAGCGCCCTGGGCCTGCGAGCCTTGCCGTGCAGCCGCAGCACTCAGGCCCAAAGCCTCCAGCCACAGACTTGCTCCTCTCCCTCTGCTGGTACAAGCTGGGAAGGAGCACAAGCCCTGAGGTAAAAATCAGTGCCCTTCAGAACTCTGTGAGCACTTCTGATGGCTTAGTTATTATTTTTACAGAAAGATTTATTTTTAACATCTTCCTAGGACAAGTCTGTTCTTCCATTAATTTCCATCTTGTTTTGAATAGTTCCTTAATAAAAAGATTCACAGTAGAAAAAACCATGTGATGCAAAACCCCCATCATAGAATGTCAGTTTCCAGTTTTGGCTTCATCATGCCACATATCTGGAGATAAAGGTAATGAAAAGACAGCCTTGGCATGAAAGGTAGAATCTGCACGTGGCCCCAGTGGAGGGCCCACGGGCAACGGCTTGCTCTTCCTGTGCTTCAGCTTCCCTTTACCTGCTCCAGGGCATAGGGGCACTGACCTACCACACAGGACTGGGCAGGACACTCCGACGTGAATGTACACACCTAACTTAGAGCACCTAGACCAAGAGAATGGCTCAGCAAGTGCCGCCAGCGCTTCCACAGCACAAATGCTATGCACAGAATGAAAAAGACGATACAGTAAAAGAAGAAAATAGTCACATGTAGAGTTTTTTTCTCATGGAAGGATTGCTTGTAACTTTAGTCTTTGAATTTTTTCATGATTTCTCATTTTTCTACAACATATGTATGTACACACACCCGTACATGATACATACACTAGTAAACATATACACATTTGCTGTAGAACCAGGAAAAAAAAGGCTTCATGCAGTAAATGATGGGGATAGTTTCTGTTACAAATAAAGCTCTCTTGGGGCTGCAGAGATGGCTCAGTGGAATAAGCACTTCGCTGGCAAGTACAAGGGCCTGAGTTCAATCCCTGGTTCCACCAAAAAATAAAAAAAAAAATAAAAAGTTTTGGGAGTTCAAGCTCCCAAAATGCTGTAAAAAGTGATTTATAAGTGCTAAGCACTTCCTATGAGCTATATCTAGATGCCCTTTAAGAGAAAGTAAATAGCACAGTTTTGGCCTTGGGGTGGGCTTGTTGCTGTGACACCACCTGACCTGTGTCCAGAAGACTTCAGAACTGGATTTTAAGATAACCTTGGAAAGATTTGGACACACCCTGTAGTAAAAAGCACTAGAAAAGCATCAGCTGAGCATGGTGGGAGAGGGTGCCCACAGCTCAGACGCCCACATGCTATCTGCAACACTGACAGCAATGCCACGCTCAGGCTCGTGGGGCTTCTGGGAACAAAGACTCCACACACCACTCTCAACAACATCTGGGCTGTGCTCTGTTTTGCTGTGCCCGGACACATTACAGGAGAGGGAGATTAAGGACAGATTAATTAACCTGGTGGAAGTAATTTCAAAACAGCCCAACATTCAGGTGATAGCAGGCATATTGTGGGGACATTAACTAGTTTTATACTGAAAATCAAGAGAAAACAACACAGCAAAATGACCTAGGTTTTAAGTTTAGCCAGAGATAAAGATCTGGTAAAGTTGGGGGCTACAAATTTAGAGCATGCAATCTTAGATGCTGAACAGATTAGAATTACAAAGAAGCCAAGTACTTTTGGCCAAGACCATAGGAAATGTGGTCTAAGAGCCTGGGAGGAACCAGGAAGACCTCACCCTTCATAGGTTTGAAGTTGCAAAAGTAAAAGACAGTGCTTAGAGAACAGAGCCCCAGGGTACCCTCACTGAGGATGGCCACCTAAGGATTTGTTCCCAGACTCACTAATTAGTGTTTAGCCATTCAGGCACTCTAAGGCCTCAGTAGCAGCAATTAAAGGGGGCTTGCCTTCTGCTCAAGCTGGCAGCAAATCAGCATCACTCATGCGGTGCTGAATTTGCAGGAATGAAGGTTTCAAGAATTATGGGGCCAAGAAAGCTTCCACTCTAATTTCAGAAGAGTCCCCCAAGGCTAGGCTGTGTGCTCCCGAGGGGCTAGTGCATGGAGCTGAGAAAATAAAGCAAAAAGTACAGTAGGAACCCCAGAAAGTGTGAGAATCCAGGAACATGCAATATCTCAGGGAAGCCCTTGGGAGTGAGCAAAGCCAGCCTGAGAGAATAGCCACAGCCACCAGCACTGCGATGGGGATGGGACCTCCAGGCTCTTGGTAGCCGGCATCTCGTGCCAGACAGAACTACGGCATTTGATGCTTGCCCTGATGGACTGTGGTCATGCTCTTGTCTCCTCGATTTCTGCCCCCCCCCATTCTTTCCCTTTAAAATGGGAATGCTCCCCCAGTGCAATTGCATGTCAGGATTTTTAGGGAGGTTCAGCTGCTGTCAGACTTCTCAGCAGTGCTGAAACTCTTAGGTCTTTGTCAATGCTCAGAGATGAGCAAATAAATTTTACATAAAGGGATTCCCATGAGTCCCTTGGGTGCCTGAGGTGGAATTGAAGGGTGCATGTAGATGTCCCCTAGGGCCCTGTGCACTTGGAGGTGAGCTTTTGGATGGAGATTAGGTTATGGGGACTTGCAGCTGTCTGCTGTTAGGCAGGGTCTTGTCAGAAGAGGGGGGCACTGGGGTCTGGTTCTGAAGGACTTACCTTCGCCCAGCGCCTCCCTACCTTCTGCCCCCCGGATGCAATGACAGCAGCTTTGCTCTACCCAGATCCTTCTAACAAGCTGTCCTGCCTTGGAGTCTATCAGCTGCAAGCCAAATAAATTCAGCTCTGCATTGCAGGAGTCTGGGCTGGGGGCAGAGGTCAGCAGCACAGCCCCTGCCTCACAAACATGGGGTCCTGAGTTCAATTCTTGGTACCAAATGCAGGAGTCTTGTATTATGTGTCATAAGCAGAAGGTAACTAAGGTAGGGCTTTGAACACTGCCAGCACACCGGCCTACATGATATCCATAGCAGCTGAACCCTAATAGCTAGAGAAAACAAGAAGACACTTCGGCTTCAGAAGACTGAGTCTGGCAGCTGTGCGGGCCCTGAGAACACAGACCAGAACCACCAGGGTCCTCCTGCTTTGTCCTGAGTCCTACAAGTGTCCAGTGAATATTTGTGCAAATAATCACTAAATTAATATACCACAGGAGGGATGGATACTCCTAATGGCTCTTGAGCATTCTGCTTTGTTATTAACAAAAAATCTCGGGCAAGTGAGGATCAATTGAGTGCATTCAAGATGAGACAAGGAGGGCTGACAAAGCAGGAAGGTGGGGTACACCGCATGGTTATTACGTTATCCAGTTTTTCATGAAATCAGAATGTCTCTTATTTTAAAAAATTAAGACAATGTCACGTATTGACCATATTGAACCAATTTTCTTAAAATTTTTGGAAATAAATTCATCTCTTCACTGTAAAAGAGCATGAAAAATTTTAATGCCCAACTGGACTATTTTTTTTTTCTGTTTTAGAAAACAACAGCACAACATAATGAGCAAAAACAGAGGCATCTCCTCTTCTGTCCTATTTCTCTGTTGTAGGACAAAAGGCAAACCCCAACACACAGTGCCTGCTCAGGAGAGCAGCGTCTTGCCCGAAGATCATTACGGAGACCAGCCAGGATCTTCCCCCAGAGCTTCGCCCCTACCTCAGGCATGGTGTCCTTCATCTGAGACCTGCTTTCCACAGAACCTCACAACAGCCTGCACCTGGGGTTCTTCAGCTTCAGGAGCCTGTATTTTGACACAGTTTTACCAAAGGAAGAGTCAAGCAAAGGACAAGCTGGAGGAAACAGAAGGGATCAAAGCTGAAGAAAGACGATCCACGTCCAAGTTAGGTCCCATGTTCAAAGTCAGCTGCAGAAAAGAAGGTGGCTATGACCAAGGTGTTGAGCTGGCATTACTTTGGTTTACACTAATTGTCACAGTTACCAAAGGTTCAAGAATTTGTTGATCTGACCTTTGAAAATGTGCATCTGCATTATGCCTCCTCCAATATCGGGTATAGCTGAGTTAAATAGTAAAGTAGGAAGATGTCTGAGAAAGTGAAACTAATGGCAGTGGTGCTGCTGCCCCTGACAGAGGCTCTACTGCACACAAGCACCTCACCTGACCATCCGCAATCCCAAGGGCAAGACTGCTGGGGCTACCAGTGGCCTCATATTCCCCTGGCTACAGCGAAGACCCCAGGCAGTTTGACAAGCCCAGAGGCATCAAGTAAGAATGGGAAGCCCTGGCCATCCTAGACCAACCCTAACGTCTTCATACCAGGGCATCCACCTACCAGAAGCACTGCACACATAGCAAGACCTCTGTCTGGGGCCTTCTACCCCCATCCCTCCATGGACCCAGTTCTATATCATTTCAAGCTCAGCTCATGTCACTGTCTCAGAAAAGCCTTCTCTGACCACTATGTCTCTCCACAAGGGGGCCAAGTGCCCCTTTATTCTCTCTTTTGTTAATGTATTTCATACAGGGTCTCACTACATAGCTGAGATTCACAGTGAACTTCCTGTCTTCAGCCTCCTAGCGCTGGGATTGCAGGTGTGCAGCATCACACGTCTCATTGGCCAGCTCAGCATGCCTGGGGATGTGTCCAGCATGGCCGTGGTGCTGGGATTGAACCCCTGATCCTGTGCTTGCCTACACATGCACTGGCCCACTGAGCTTGCAGGCCCTGCCCCTTATTCTCCTGCTCCATGCTCACCCTCATCTGCAGGGCTTCTCCTTAGTGTGTCACTGCGTATCTACAGTTTGCTTGTGTGGTTAACATCTGCATTCTGGTCCAGATTCTATGGTCCAGACTGGCAAGGACCATGGCTGTAAACGTGACTGTTATTTATTAGTTGACCCCTTGAGTAGCAATGATTTTCAAGGGTTGGGTGGAGGACCTCCTGGTCCTTCTGCATGTGTATCCTGCTTGTTCTAAAAGCAAGAACACTGTGAGCATATGTTTATGTACTGAACTTTCTCCCTTAAGGTGATTGAATGAAATATTCGGAGAAAAATAATCAGAAAATTACCACTCCATGCTGCTGCACTACATTAACAGACAGTCAGCCAAGTTGGTCAGAGTTAAGCTGCCTCGGCCTGTTCACACAGACAGGGTGAACTAAGCAGCTCAGAAACCTAGTCTCTGTCTCTAGACCAATGACATGAGCCACGTTCTGATACCACCAGTCTTCTTCCCGAAAGTTTCAAGGTACGAAACTTGCTCTCATCTATTTCATTCATGTGGTAAGACTAGTATATGGATAATGGTATCATGAGCATCCATTGTTAAAACAGGAAATGCAAAAGTGCTGGCTTAACCCTCTACCAATAATTCCTACTTAATCCAAGAGTTCTGAAGACACAGCAATATCTAACAGCTCATCTGTGTCCTTCCATCTTGGTCACTATCCCAGGAGAAGCCAGCGCTGGCCTGTGGCTCAGAAGCCCCGTGCCTCTGAGCTATCCCTGCCATACGCATCCTGTACTGGATGCTCCGGGATTCCTTAGCCCCTCCTGGAGACTCCCTGCTGGGTGGTGCATTAGCTCCGTGAAGAGTAGTGCAGGACTGGTGACCAGGCTTCTGTGCTTTACTGCAGATACCTGAAGGACTAAGTGAAATGTCATTACATTTTCTCTAAGAACTTCAGCAGCACTGGTGGGAAGTCATATAAAGGAACATCATATCACAACTGAAATGCAGTAGTCTTTTCTTCATCTTTTTTGAGACAGGGTCTCACGATGCAGTTCAGGCTGGCCTTGAACTCATGTTGTGGCACAAGCTGACCTGGGACTTGCAGCAGTTATCCTGCCTCAGCCTCCCGAGTGCTGGGATTACAGGCACGAGCGACCTCACCCAGCCTGTAGTGTTCATATTATGCACAAAAGGATTTCCTTTTGTTACTCAAATATCTTATGGCCTGGGAAGCTAGCACTGTTCCTTCACTCCTCCCCTGCTGTGAAGTAAGCTGGACTGGACCTGGGCCACTGGCAGCCTTGTTCTCTGAGAATTTCCTCTAACCCTCAATAGGAAGCAAACACCATGAGATCTTCACATTTCACG
The DNA here is from genome assembly GCA_004027165.1 of Ctenomys sociabilis. Lineage (NCBI taxonomy): Eukaryota > Metazoa > Chordata > Mammalia > Rodentia > Ctenomyidae > Ctenomys > Ctenomys sociabilis. Next base: position 37,936 of record PVKA01009814.1, read on the forward strand.
TGAATCAGCGCTTAGACTGATTGACTAGCCGCTATTCTCATAGCAGTTTTTTGTAACAATCTGACATATACTTAGTTTATATGTGAGACATAGTTCATACGGTTTTATTCGTGCTCCAAGACTGGTTTCACATTAATCTTATTTTGGAGAGATATATTCTTCCTAGGCAGAGACAATTGTATCAATTTAGAGGTGTGACCTATGAATTAATTAAGGCAGAATCCTTTAGATAACAATGAATTTCAAAATTCCCAATTTAAAAAAGTCACTTCTAGAAGGTAATAAGTTACTGATTTCCAACACAGTTGTCAATAATTTGATACAAATTTAAAGAAGCTTAGGTCAAGAGGTATATTGGCATATATGTATTTGTTTAGAAAGGATGTCCCACTTACCAGGAAATTGAAAAGTAAACTTAAAAGAATTTGTTGCATCAAAGCCTACTGGTTAGTATTTGAGAGATTATACTTACACTTTAGCCCTCAATAGTTGAAGCAGAGTATTCTATGTGTTCTGCATGAGTTTTGACTCTATGAATTTGATTGTTAGTCAACGTCATACTAGGTCATGAGGTGACTCAAACATTGTCATTACATTTTCTCTCAAGACATACGCAGCGCAGATGACCTATCTGCTCTGCTTCCTCGGGCCTTCCCGCAACAGACGCCTCAGAAATGCCTCACGAAATGAAGCCGCTTTTATTTCAGCATGCAAAGTCTGAACCCTGGAGGCTTCAGGGCTTGTGCTGCTTGGGCTTCCTTCTCTGTGCTTCTGGCCCTGCCCTGCCCTCTGCACCTAGTGGGTTTGTCACTGGACAAGACTCCCTCATGCCCACAAGACAGCTGTGTGACTCTCCATATTCTATCTAACCCACCGATGTCAGAGAAAGAAGAGCTGATGCCTTAAGACATCTCTGTTACCTCTGTTACTTTCTTAAGAGCAAGCAAACCTTTCCCAGAACACCGCACGCAGCTTCTCCGGTTGCACTGACTGGAACTCCAACAATGTCCTGTGCTGAACACAATCACTGTGGAAGAAGACCAGAGTGGTCATTGCCCACCACTGCTACCTCTAACCTCTTGTGATACAGTGGGTTCAATTGTGCTAAGCCCTGCTCACTGGGACATAACATTTGGAAGGAGGGTCTCTGCAGATGCAACTAAATTAAGAGCTTGTGATGAGATCACCTTGGATTTAGAGCAAGCACTACGTCAAGCAGCTGGTGTTATTGCAAGAGCAAGGAGACAAAGAAGGGAGGCATGGGGAGGCTGCGGAGGCTGGGGCAAAGCACCACCACAAGGAAATCCAGAGACTTCTTACAGCCTCCTGTGGGAGCCATGGAGCACAGCCTCCGCGGGCCCTCCAGAATGGGCCAATCCTGCTGGCACTTCACTGTCAGAGACTGAGCTTTGATTCTTGGTCAGCCAGTTCATGGTGCTCTATTGTAGCAGCCTTGGGGACACTGGCTCCTGGGATCTGGGCTCTGGGCAGGGCCTAGAGGGGGAGAAATCAAGACCGCCTCACACAGGCATCACAACTATTCCCCATAAATCCTATTTTTGTAAAACAATGGTTTGCTTTTAACTGATCCATCAAATGGTAAATAGTCATGGGGTGCCATCCAGTGCTTGAACATATGCACTGATTATATAATCTCACTTTCTTCGATGCAGACATTCAAAACCCTGTCTTCTAGCTTTAAACACATACCCTGTCTGCAGGCTCCCCACCATGCAGCAGGCCCTGGAAACTGAGCTTCCAACAGAGCCTCAACGTAGTGCCTACCAGGGGGCATTCCCTTATTCCTCCTGCTCCCCTAAAATCTTCCTTGTAAAAATAAATGACCTGAGGGGCTGGTGTTCAGCAGCACAGCACTCGCCAGGTAGGTGTGAGGTCCCGAGATAAATTTCCACTACCAAAGCAGATTTAAAATTAAAAAGAAAAAAATTCCCTATGGGTTCCCTATAGTAGAACCGTTCAAGAATAAAAGACAAATTTTAGATATGAGAGCCCCGAGCACCCCACACCCACGGTGTGCTCTACATGCGGCACTTATTCGTTATTTTACGCACTTCTTTAATGCAGTCACATGGAACATCCTACACAAATGGTAGCTTGGTTATAAGTGATAAATCTATGTCCACAGCTTATTGTTAAAGTTCATATTGCATTCAATTTTTTTTTTTTTTTTAGTTTTTAAAAAATACCTTCTTTGCGATTTAGGATACAGGATATGTTGTAATGTGCATAAAACCAATTGGAACTTCACCTTTTTAAAATTTTAGGATGAAATGATGCGGTATAATTATAAAGATCATGAAACCTGTGTTTTCCTACACATCAGTATAAAGGAAACACGACCAAAAGCAAAACGATGAACAAATAGCTTCTGTCCGAGCACAGACACAGCATGAGCCGAGCGAACCTGCCCTGAGCCGCAGCATGACAATTCCTCCATGACAACGCTGCCAACGTGCTCTGCTCCGAGGTAGGGCAAGTCTGAGGAGCCCATGTTCCGCACTCTATCCCTCTCATAGCAGCATTTCCCATGCTGGCCTCAGCTGCCCAGAGAGCTGTGGTCCAAGCTGACCTTCGAGTGTGGAGGGCACAGCTCTGCTGCCTCTCGCTACCGGCCATGCATCTGTGCCCTGGCTGTGGGTGATCCCACTGCAGCTCAGCACTCAGGGCGCTCTAAAAGGACCTCGCCGCTTTCTTTTTCCAGTCCGCTGGTTGGGAAATAATCCTCTTGGTATTAGTGATACCGAGCAGCAACCTCAGAGCGATTCTCATTCAGTCCTCTTGGCCTGCATGTGCATCTGATTCTGTGCTGACGCACCCATCTGAGTGCTGCCTGACCTGTCGGCCCAACTTGCAGCTTCTCCAGACCTCAGCTGGAGCAGCCTCACCCCGAATGCCTGCAGAGCCCTCCTCAGAGCCGGGTTCCCACTGAAGGCCATGTGCCTGATGTGCAGGGAAGAAGCCTCTCCCACTGTCGTTAGCCCTGGCACCTTGTGGGGAATTTCTCCGTTCTGTCACCACTGACACTACTGCTACTTTGTCATGGGAACTCGTCTCGTGTTCCCACCGAGCTACATCAACCCATAACCTTGCAGGTATAGACACATGGTCTGTGGGGCTGACAAAATCATCTTAGGGCGGGGGAGATAGCTCAGTGGTCTAAATGCCTGCCTGGCAAGCAAAGGACCAGGGTTCAACCCCTGGTACCACAGGCCATGCTGTCCCCAGAACCTCAGGCACTCTGGGCCAGCCACACTGGGCCAGCCAGCAAAACCAGGCATGGTGGGGAGGCTGAGACAGGAGGATCATTACAAGTCTGAGCTGCACAGCAAGATCTGTACCAAATAAATACCATTAAAAATATTTAGAAACTCATCTTAGATTAAAAACTGCAACCTTAGATTTTATTTTGTATACTCTTCCTCATTTAGTTAAGAAACTTGTATGTATTTCCACTTCATATTAAACTTTCTCTGTTCAATAACAAGTATATTTTCTGCAATCCTCTGTCATAACGAGTACATTCCCCTTATCCTGCTCCTATTGTCTTTAACACTCTTCAGTTTGTTCTAAGGCCTTGTGGTCCTATATAATCACCTTCTTCTCCCTATCTTTTATTTCTCCACATTAAAATTCATCTTGAGCCCCCAAACAATATCTGTGATCCCACTTTCATTAGTGTTATTCAGTACAACTGCTGCCGTCTATGAAACAGAACACAATTCTTTGTCTTGGCCTCCAGAGACTCTCAGGAATCTGGAGAATATATCTATGATTCCAAAGATATTAATTACTCACTCTGTATCCTGGGAAATTTGATTATCTTCTCTGAGACTCAATTTTCTTCTCTAAGATTGTAAGGTGTTATAAGATTACCATTAACACAAGTAATAAAGCAGGTAAAGCTTAGTAAATAGAAAACTCTATTTCAATTGTTGCAGTTTCCATCATTATTAGTATAAATAGTTGAGAGCAAAAAATAGGACTCTAATTCTATTTCTTGTGACAGAGTGGAGTTTTTGTCTCCTAAGATGCTAACAAGTTTTAGCTGGACACATGGTCATCAAGCTGAAGACTACCTAACTTAAATATAAAACTGGATCTAAACATGTGACTGTGCTTTAGCCAATTCAGTGTGAGTTGAAATAACAGCACAACTTTGAGTCAGCCTCCTAACATGAAAGAGCTTGTCACTTTGCCCTTTTCCTTCTTGCTGCTGACTTAAGTGTCTCTGTGTGACCAGAACCAGAGCAGCCAAATTTTTTCTGGAACCAGGGGTTGAACTCAGGCCCTTGCGCTTTCCAGGGAAGTACTTATTCTGCCGAGCCATCTCCCTGGCCTCCTGGAGCGGCCATTTTGAAGCACCAGATGGAAGCTGTGTGTGAAGGGCGCAGACCAGCAGACTAGGAAAGGCCCATGCCCTCAGCAGTGTACAGCCACCCTGGCCCTGGGCCCATCCAGTCAGGCTCTTAGTGTAGGACAGAATGACCTTATTTAAGCTGCTGTCCATTATAGCACCAGTCCTCTTCATAATTAGCACATTCCCCCTGCCTTCTGTAACTACATATGACTAATTTTTTCTTAAAATCCTACTGTGAATTTTGCTTTCACATCCGAACACAAAGAAAACATCAAATACATTCTCTAGGAATAAAGTGAATTTCTCCACGATGGTTGTGGTCTTATTTTTCTCCCTCCAATGGTGGGGGTGAACCAATACTTGTGCCAGGGCAGGCTCTTGCTACCACAGAAGGCTCTGCAGGGTTTGCCGTTACTGCCCTCAGCACCAGTTCTCTGTATTGTGACTACAAGTGGCTTCTACGATACCTCTCTGTCTCCACTTGGCCTTCTGTCTTATTCAGAGCAGGTGCCTTTTGATTCAAAATCTATATCTGAGATACTAATGTTGACATACCTTAACTTAGCTGTGTCAGTGCCATATCACACAGACAACAAAGATGCCAGTGGGCATCAGGGTTGGAGGGCAGAAAATGGCCACAGAGCTCTTCCTTAAAGGAAATAAACCAAGATCTGTAAAACCCACATAATACGATTCAGGGAAGAGGAAAACTATAACATATGAGAGCAAAACAAAGTGAAGTTCATGAAGAAAGCAATGAGCTGTCTATGCAGGGCAGTATGAGAATGTCTGTGCAGGGCAGCACTTTCACATTTGGGCAATGAAAGCTCTTCTGAGATTCACCCATTCACCTCATTTAATAAACATTCATTGGTCATGAAGGGGCATCTTTGTGGCCAGACGTTAAGCATAATGCCAAGTTTTAGTCAAAACCATCTCTGAAGACTTTTCTTGTCTCTTGTTGAATTTGTCTAGAGTCAGCAAAAGAAGGCAAAATCGCTTTCTTTGTCCCGGTCCTTCACAGCCACGCACTGGTGCCCTGCTCAGTAATGCCGCTCCAACTGCTGGCTTACGAAATATTTGAGCAGCAATAAAATAACCAGCCACCTCAGCACACATCTAGCAAAAGCACGCATTTTGAAAGTCTCCAACTCAGTTGTGACACATTCCTCCTTTCTGGCAAGTGACATTTCTGACACAGAAAATACTAAATTCACAGCAAGTGAAGACTCACAGCACTTGGATTCCCTTCTATTACAGCCTGATGAAGAGTGCGAGGCCAGGAGAGGTGAGCACCAAAGGCCAGCAGACGGCAAGCTGCCGAAGAACGGCGCCCGGTCTCACCATGACACTCCTCCCTCTTCTACCATTAATTTATAAATCAAGTCTGAATTGATAAATAAAAGTGAGTTGAATTCTTTCAAATTAGCTGCCTTCTGGCAATTCTAAAAGAAAAAGTACTTTCTAATATTGCAGTCCTGTAACACTATACAAAGTATTGTCTGTTAAAATGGAAGCTAATTTATCTATATTGTAAAAATGACTCTGCTGATAATGTTCTTTTTTTTTTTTTTTTTGTGGAACTGGGGATTGAACTTAGGCCCTTGCACTTGGAAGTGCTTATTCCACTGAGCCATTCCCTTGCATGTCACTTTTTTTTTTTTTTATAATGTTCTACTGACTTAGGTAAACTCAGAAGATATAGAATGAGCAGAATTAAATAATGTGAAGAGCACATAACCATCTCTGGTTCTATGATAGAGAAAGAGCAATGGACTCCCTATTTCTTTTTCTTTCTTTTTTTTATTTAAAACCAATCTGTAGTCACTATTTTCCATGACTTTCAAACTTTACAGTACTTGGTAATAAGATAGATGCTAAAGAAAGTGCTGGACAACTTAAAAGCTAATCAAATCACATTCATAAATTACAACTTCCTGCATCAAAACACAGAACAAGAGCCAAGAGGTCCGGCTGTAACCTTCTGGCTGAGACTGTCCTTAAGAAATGCAACCTAACCACCTGTTCATTCATTACTTCATAGAGACCACAGCTTCCCCCCTGTGCGACTCTGCGAATGCTTGATGACCATTTATTTCTATGATGTCACACTGCTTCCTTCGGGCCTCAACTTGAGCCCCAGCTGCTCTGCGCAGCATCTGTGCAGCCCATCTGCTGGTTTCAGCCACTGGGCAGTAGACTTGGGGAATGCCCACTGTGCCCGCGAGACAGAAGTCTGCCTTCTGCAGGAAGTGTGACCTAGAGCCATGTTGACACACAGCAGGGGCTTGGTAGATATTTGTTGATCACAATGAATGGCAGTGATTCCTAAGAGCGACGAAAGGAGGAAAATGTAGAAACCCAGTTAGTAGGGAGACAGCATACAGCCATGAAGATGAGTGTGACATGGTGGTAGAAGTGGACTGGATGCTGCGTCAGGGGGTAAAGGAGAGGACAGTCATCAAGTTAGGTTAGGAGCCTTAAATTGTTCACTCTGTCCATATTCCTTTTTGATATTCTTAGTGTGTAATATGCAAATTGCCTAAAATCTGGAATCATTATGGTTTATTAAACAAAATAATTATGACCAGTACACTGAAAATGGATTGGAATTACATAATTTATAGTTGTGTGTCCAGTGCTTCCTGCATTTTTCATGTATTTATAAAATGAAACATTCAGTCTTATGGCCTTTTCTGCCAATGCAGGCATCTTTCCAGAGGCACAGGGAATGTGGCTCTCCATGGCACAGGTGCCGGGTGGAGGCACCAAGGCCATCTCACCTTGATCTGGCACAGTGAGCTTTGGGAGTTATCAAGTTCAGAAATTACCTCTGGTTTTAGCACCCTAAAAGCCTGTACACACAAACACGCCCAAAATTTAAAGGACTCACTTTCTCACTGCAGTGGTTTTTTACAACTAATCAAAGAACACTAGCTTCTCTTTACGTGGAGAACTCTGGTCTGGTCCTACTAACCCTAGCTATCCCAAACTCGCCTGGGGGGTGCGCTGAGTGGCAGACATAGATCCAGCTGCCAGGGACTCGACAGTGTAGCTGAATGCATGATATGAGCTGGGTAGCTGTGCCAGGTAGTTCTGGGAAGTGGCAGAGTTTTAAAGGACTAGCTTGTGTCATGTTGTTTTGGCCTCTCACAGCCGAGCAGCAGACACAGAGATGTAGATCTCTGAAGACGCTGACAGTCAAGACTACCACCGTCAAGGTTGAAGCCAGTAATGCCATCAAGAGTGTCAAAGCCAAACTTTTTCCCTCAAATTTTACCTTGTAGAGAAGTCTTCATTTAGTTGTGTGGCTCCTTAAAGTCAGTTTCAATCTCTCCTTAGCACACAGATTTACACAGATTTGCATGTAGTTTTTTCTCGGCTGGCAGATTTCCAAGGTGAAAGAGCTACTACCTACCACAAATCTGAGGGAGACACCATTTCACAATCTCATCCATCTATGCCTCACATGAGTCATGAATTAAACTGTGCACATCTTCTGAGGGCATTTTATGCCTCTCCTCTGAGTGGACAGAAGTTACAGCTACTGAGTAGATGCTATAATTCCATGCTGTGCTGAATCAAATTCCCCCAAAATATGATACCTCATTGCAACTGGTTTCCAGAAAGAAACAAACCAAATAAAATCGATGTCAGAGAACATTCTTGGAAGCACTTTCTTGGAAAACCATAGTGTAATTCTGACTATGCCAATGCAGAGAAAGCAGGGAGGAGGAGCTTTTCACCAAGATCACTGGTTTCCAAGCCTGTGCAAGAGGCAGGCCCTTCAGCAAAGGACTTCCATCCCTGCATGTCCTCATCTAGGTAAGATCTTTTAAGCCAGCTCACTGAGCTCCCATGAGGATTTAGTGAGAAAGCATCTGAACAGTTGCTGGCTATCTCAGTTACTCTTGTTGCTGGGACAAATGCCCAACACCCAAAATGAAGGAAGGAAAGGTTTATTTAGCTCATAGTTACTGGAGGTTTCAGTCCATATTCAGCCGGCTCCAAGGCAGAGGGGCACATGGCAGAGCAGCACAGGGCAGAGAGCAACCTTTCATGGTGGAGGCAAAGAGCAAGAGCACCAAGAGAGGTAGCAGCAGCTCCAGCAGCTAACTTTTCTTCCCACCTCACCTTGTGATAATGCAAATTCCCTGCCCCAGGGCTGTTGCCCCATCCATACCCACAGTAATCAATCACAAACTCCAGAAGCTGCCCCAAGACTGCAGGAGGCTTTGAGGGGACACCTAGACAAAAAGCATAACACTGGCATACACTGGACAGTTAGAAAACAGTATTTTCAGTTCTCTCTGAGGGACAAATTCATTGGCTTTGCTAAATTAAATTAGAATTATAGTTCTAACATTTAGTATTCACTAGGTTTACTATTTGTTGGTTTTTCCATAAACCAAGATGACCTTTTCATATTAATCTTAAATATTTATCTGCTGTATAACTTGTTCATCATCTATATTTCATGGATTAAGTTGTCCAGGGTCTCTTGTGTCTTGTGTTTATGGAGACATCAACTTCACTTTTTTACTATTTGCATGCTATTAAATATAACTGCAAAACAATAAAAATCCCTGACTTGTGGATAGCAAAGCTAAAGCATGTACTTCATGGCAAAATGTTGGACTTTGTTATTTGGGGTTTCACTTCTTCAAGATCAGTTAATTTTGGGTATCAGTTATTCTTTATATACACAGAGAATTTATACATTTTGAAAATTATACTTTCTATAACAATTGGCGGACTGGCATAAGTGGTATCCTATCAATTCATTTAGACACATTAGAAATTATATATTTATTCACCATCACCACTTCCAATTAGATTTTGCTCCAAAATCTCATTTCCTCTTTCTTTTCTTTTCTTTTCTTTTCTTTTCTTTTCTTTTCTTTTCTTTTCTTTTCTAGTAATAGGAGTTGAATTCAGGGAATACTGAGCTATATCCCTAGTCTATATATTTCTATTTTGAGGCAGCCTATTAAGAATTTTATTTCATTTTATTTTATTTTATTTATGTATTTTTTTCAGGGTCTACAGGGTCTCACTACATAGATTGGACTCAAAGTGATCCTTGTGCTTTCAGTCTCCCAAGCACAGGGATCACAGGCGTGTGCCACCACGCCCAGTCTCAATCACAGTCTTAGTGCACCTCAAGGGCAGGACTGGCACGGCACACCAGGGATTGAACCCCAGCCACTAGGCAGGTGCTTTAGTCTGCTGAGCTCTCTGGCTGGCCCTTAAGGTGTTGACAATTTGCCTCCCCTCTACCTTTAAACTTTGAATCCTCCTGGGCAGCTGGGATGACATGCATGGCCACCATGCCCACCAAGCAAGATCACTCTGCCAATGATTCAGGCCTCCACCAATGTGTAGTGAACCTATTATGGCAAACACAAATGATCTTATCACTACACTTGAAGTTTTTACCAAATGTACAAAACCATTTACAATAGTGGCCAGTGCTTAACTCCTAACAGAATTCATTTCCAGTCCCTTCCCTTGGTTCCTTAAGTGGAATAAAAATAACTAAAACAGTCTTGGAATTTGCTTAATTGATTTTCCTAGTTAAAGCAGCTAATAACACTGACAAAGAACTAGCACCACTAAATATTTACAAAATTGTTCTGTAAACAGAACCATCACATTAATAATTCTTGCTTCACTTTTCACACAAGAAACAAATGAAAATAAATGAGCTAAGTTAATTCAGGAAAACAGCCATTTGTGTGAAGTGAGAGGCAGAACCCGGAGCTGCAGAGGAGCTCTTTCTCGCCTCGTCAGGCCCAGGCTTCTGAACAGAGCCGTAACCTTCTGTGCCAGCCTCCGAGGCTCCTTGAGCAGATTCACATCTTTGGCTTTCATGTGGTTGCTGATATCCCTGTTACTTCCTAAAGAACAGCAAACATTGGAAAGATTTTGGAAATTTCCAGTTGCTTATCAACCGCTAGAGAAATGAGAATTTCATTAATCTACACTTCTAAACTTTAAGCCTCAACCTGTGTCAAACAGGTTTGATTTAAAAAGCTTTTCAAGTATTATGTGTTAATACAATATACCATAATAGCTTAAGCTGAAGCTCAGGTTTTTGGATTATCTTATTAAATGATACCAGACTGAACCTCATGCTTTTGGCAACTGAAGAGAAATGACAGCTTCAGGCTTCAATAAGTTTAACTTCCTCAGAATAAAAGTTTTTTATCCCACTTGCCTTCCAGATAAAATCATAGAAATAATGGCTGTTGTGAAGAATGCTTCAGATTTTAAGTTGTCCCTGTTAAGACTAGGTGTGTCCAACAAATACTGAGGTAGAGTTTTACACACTAAAGGAACTGATGAAAAATTCCGAGTAAGCCTGACAGGCTTTGTGCAGGGTGCTGCCTGCCTGCCAGAAGGCTGCAGGCTGCGTGCATTTCACACACGTGGACCTCCTCCTGCCTAGTGGGCTTCTTCCACCAGCACTGAAGATCAGAGCCTGTGGTTCTTGCCTTCTGATCAGGTCCCAAAAGGGGAGAGTTTTATAAGAGACCGTGCTGCCACCAAAGGGGACATGGTCACCTCGCTACCAGGAAGGCTGAGCAAAGAGAGGCTGTGTAGCACGAACTGTCTTTCAGATTGAAGCACAGAGAAAAGGGCTGCTCCTGGCACCGCTTTTTCTCCTTTGAATGGGACCACAGTAGAACCCAACCTAGCTAATTTTAATATCACATGAATGGCAATAGTTAAAAGTAAAGCTGGATAAATGCTAAGATATAGAGATAAATCAGTGCGGTTCCAGAAAGGGGAAGGTACATGGCAACACCGTCCTTTAGATATGGTTTTCATTGCTATATATAACATAGACCTAGAAATTGGAAATTTCTGTGTAACAGGAGAAATATGTCAGAGTTACACATTTGACTAGTTAGGTAAACACATAAATAGCCTCCTATTCAACCTTTCTTCTTAACTAGTTTAAGAAGAAACCTTCCTCAGAAATAAAGCTGATGTTAAAAGTGGGCACATTAAAATTATATTTTCCATGTCATTATTTGCTCTGTGGCCCTCAGGGCGAGAAACCCTAAGCAAGGCGGCTGCTCTCCTCTGGAGATGCTCACGCGTGTGTCTCTGTGAAACGGCTTCCACTTTCCCTACCTGCAGACTCACGCTTTGCTCACCAGACAGCATGGGAAGAAGCACAGCTCCTTGTGCGAAATGTGCTCCGCAGGCAAACTCTGGCCCACAGCTGGAGATGCTCATGAAGTAAAAATACACCAAGGAACAAGACATACACGCTCATCCTCAAGCCCACACAGGTGCTCTCAGTGCACTGTGGGTCTTTGAGAGCTATTTTTAAAAAGAACCAACAGAAAGATACTGTCATTGTCTCTGAAAAGTATAATAATTCAGCCTTAATTTACAAGTGTGATGGCTCACAAGATGATGTTTTCAAGATAAAGATTACTTGTATATTCAAATCTTAATCACTTAATGGTATTTTAAAATATATACCAAACAGAATCCAATCATCTCTAATATTATACAATATAATTCTACTGTAACATAGTTTATTCTTAAAATAATGGCCTAAAATATTTGTAGTCATTTATCCCCTGTATTATTCTTTCGCCACTTCTGTTAGGTTTTATTTACTTTTTTCCTCAATGCAATTATAAAGTCCTGGGTTTCCTCCTCTTCCTCCTCCTCCTCTGCTTCTTCTTTTTTGTAAAAAACTGGATTGGCTTATGGAGCTAATGCTTTATTCGTCTTCTTTTTTAGGGTTTCTACAATTAAGTGATAATTTTTTATTCATTTTAATGAGGGCTTTATTATTCTTATGAGAACTACATGAGTTTTATAGCAGGTAATCTCTCATTTAACTCCTATGTCCATTGCTATTTCATTGATAATTATCTTCATCAATCTGACCTCCAGCTATGTATCATTCTGGACATCTATTTCTGCATAATTTTCTTTCTAGGGAGAGTACATATTCTGCAGTTCATTGTTACATGTCTTACTGTTCATCCTCTAATAAATCCTCTCTAAAGCTTCACGGGACCTGTCTGGGTGAGCTCTATGCAATCAGGCAGCTAGGACCCAGCTGGGCAGAGCTCTAGCCTACACCAGGCCGGGTCTCGGCCAGCATTCTTCCTCTCTATGGCCATACTGCTTCACTCGCCTCACTTCTCTGCTCTCCAACTTCCCTGCATCCTCCTTGGAAACTGTACACAAAATACCAGATACAAAAGTTCAGCTTGAGTTAAAATACCACATTGCTGTCTGGTTGAAAATGGCTGATAAGCAAAGTGCATTTCGCTTTGGATTTTACACTTGACCTTAGCCAAAAGACTAAGAAGCTACAGTGCTGCAGGCTTCAGAGCCCACTCTTGTACATAGGCTTAATAAAATCTTTGCAAGTTGATCTTTCAGGGAGATTACAACCGCTTTTGCTCTCATTAATTTTTAATATACAAGTGGACCCTTGTCTTATGAACTCAATTCATTCCCCAGGGCTGGTTCTAACTCAGACTGTCAATCAAAACTTTAGGCTCCTCTACATGGCCTGCAAAGTCTCTCTTCTATAGACAAGTAGATTTCAGTGCTGTTAGAGAGATACCAGCCCAGGACTTCTCAGTTAGCCCCCTTCTGGAAAAGATGTTTTAGTGCTCCTCCAGTGGTTGTTAAGGGTTCAACCTACAGTTGAGACTATCTGGAAGCATGAGCACAACTCAAGACTTCGATCACAAGATAAAACTAAACTTCCAATCATAGCCTAATTTGTTTGTATAAGGTTCATGGTAACTGAGTGCACTGTAGCTAGTGTACTGAATTTCTATAATCTTTGCAATACATTTTCGATTTGCTTTCATTTTCCATCTGTATAATCATTTTGTTACCAGATTTTATACACTCTTTCAGGTCCTTGGTGTCCTGAATAGGGAACTGGACAAGACATACAGAGAGTGAGATTTTACACTTGTTAAAGGTCACAAGGAAGCACACCCTGAAGAGTAAGAGCAGGCCACTGAGAACATCTGCTGTGGCCTGGAGGCTGGTGGTAGAGTCCTCTGTCTGCCTGCTCTTTAGGTTAGGACCTTCTTGATTTCCTATTAATCCAAATGATGGTGGGAGTGGTTTTCAGGGTTCTTGAATGTATGGAAAAGAGTGGATTATAAGGTTCCCTGTGGCCCAGAGAAGAGCCACGGCCCAAAAAGCCACTTTGAAGTACTCTGCTACCCCATTAATAGCCACCCTAGAGTGAAAAAGCCAAGCTCCCAGGACAGGCCACATGCATGGGTGCCTGGTGACAAAGCCACAGCACATTTCCTGGAACATACAGGTACAGGTGACAGCCATGAAGGCTCAGCGTGGGAGTGGCTTGGACCAGGTCAGGGACATCCTCAGATCCGCCTTCAGTCGAGCCAGGAGATCCCTCTCTCCCTTGCTTCCTCTGATTTCTCCTATCGTGATCACGAAAATAAAAGATTGCATCAAGCTAAAATATTTTACATTCTTGGTGTGTGTGCCAGATCTGACAAATCCAAAAGTAGAATGAGGGTTTTAAAGCCCTCTGGGACATTTTTCCTGGAGAACATGCCTATTTCAATTGTGTGCCCTTTCTGTAATAAATCTTCAGATGCTATATGTGCACATTCCATTTGAAGAGATTGCATTTCTCTTGTGTGGAACAATTTTACTTCAGTGAAGTAAGAAGTTATAACTATAAGTTCTAGTTAAACCCATAAAAATGTGTTTCAAACTTTATTTTGCACATAAGTATTCAAATTGCAATAGATGGCAAGTTTTCAAAGCATTCCGCCTAAGTCTTATACAAATAAAATGATGAAAATCTAATAGAAAGCATTTAAATAGTACCTCCTATACTGCAGTTATATAATGCCTTGATAGTCACTCGATGTGTGCTAACACTCTGTAGTACAAAGTGCTTTAAGAGAGGTAGGAAAACAACCTTCTAATAGTTCAGGCAACATGTTAACTTCTAACATAGTTGTTAAGTAGATCACACTTTTTCCTCCTGTAACTCTGATGATTTTGTTTCAAATGACAAAATACACAGTTACATATGCATTAGATCCATCTGCCATAAACACTTATGGATCTTAAATACTTTATGGCATTTTATCACCAACATATGTTCCATAGGAACTATTTCTAAAGCCCTTAGAAATAGGTCAAACTTCAGCTACATAAAAATCAAATTAAAGGGACTGCAAGTGCCACCTCAGATTCTTTTTTTTTTCCTTAGAAACGTGATTTTCCCAACTTAACTGTCTTGAAGCTTGAAATTTCCTGAATAAAAACTGATTTAATGTATGTTTCATAATGTAAAATGCAAAGGCTTTAGAGAGGAGTTGGAGTACTAGATAATAAGTTAGCATTGCTAGAAATTAACTAGCCAGTCACCCAGAAGACACACGAGAGACGGGCCAGGACAGAGGCAGCCTCTGAGGTTGTCTGCAGTACATTTGGGAAGTGCACATCTGCTAAAGGCATGAAAAGAAGGGAGCAGGGTCCCTATGGAGCCTGAAAGGAGGATGCTAAGAGTGCATTAGGAAAAGCTTCGAGCAATACTCTGCTTGCCTCAGTAGTGTGGCCTGTGCCTTGGCCTCTGCATGAGAGTAAGAAGATCTTATGCATGTCAGCTAGATGATACACGTAGCTGCAGGTCCCTGCTAAACAGGGGTACTTGAGATGTCTTAAAACTATTTTCTTTGCTTCCCCAATAATCGCTGATCTGATTATTCTGGAAATTAATGTTAAACTATTCCATGCTGTTTTAGCAAAGTCTGAATATTACTTAAAACAATAAGCTGTTGTCTATTATCAACCCAAGCATATCATGGTCAGACTTGTGACTGGTCTATTACCACCAATACTAAAAGGAAGGATGTGATATTACACCTAGAATTATTTTAACTAAAGGCATGTCTCTTTCCAATTTATTTTTCTAGTTCAGTGAAGAGTAGAGCAGACTGGAAGATGTCTACACTCTGAAATGCATTCTTTTTACATAAGATCATGGAAAGTACACTGGGAGTTCACTGGTCTTTAGAAAAGATGAAACCTCCATAGAACAAGCAGAAAGGCCTCTCCTCAGCCTTCCCAGCCTCCTCCCCCAGCAGCCTTCCTTAGGCTTGCCCTGCCTGCCCACTTGGCCTCCTGCAGTGCCTGGAGGAGATGTCCTCGGTCTGCGTCACTTCTTGCCTGGCCAGCTCCTGCTGGTCATTCCCAGGTCTCAGCCTACTCACCATGTATTCAGGGAAGCCTTCATTGACCACTGCAACACCATCCCTGGTGTGGCTTCATGGCATCAGCATGAAATAGTTTTGGCTTTTTGTCTTGTTTTGCTTTGTTTGGCTAGATTGTAAGCCAGGGGAGGGGAAAACATAGCTCTTTGTTTTGTGCTATAGATTCATTCGCTGGCATAGTTCTTAGCATGTACCAGGCATGAGAAAAGGTCCTCACTGAATAAGTTAATCTGTTCCTTAAGTCAAATGCAATTGCTGAGCCCCTATTAACTCCTAATACAAAAGCACTTCCCCATAATATTGTGAGCACATCATTACCTTAAAGCATTCCTTGACACCTGTCCTCATACAGCTTCAATGTTCCAGGAAACAGAAAGCATGATGAACAAGCCAACTACAAAGGCTGTTAGGCAGTAGGTTGTATCACTAGGAGCCCACAGGAGACACCGCAGGAGGAGGAGGCTCAAAGTACTCAAGGAAAGAGATTGCAATTCTAAAGGACCAAAGGGGTCCTCACTGAGAGTGGGGACATGGAGACTTTGCAGGGCCACAACAGAGACATCGAAGGACCTGAGAGGAGGCACTGCAAGTAAAGAGAGGCTGCTCCCTAGGGTAGTGCATGTTCCTCCACCCTCACCCTCACACTGCAACCCCCGAGGTTCAAGAAGCAGCCTGCTTCTCTCCTTCTCCCTTTTGACAAGAAATGAAAATTACATTAAATCAATTTTTACTCATTGAGTTTCAAGCTTCAAGGTGGCTAAACTGAGAAAAAGTTCTTTCTAAGGAAAAAAATCAAGACTGCACAGTGGCACGTGTAGCCCCTTTACTTTGACCCCTAAATGGATAAACTTTAGTCTATTTCTAAGGCCTTCTGGTTCCCACAGTACCAACCCACGGAAAGAGAAGTTCCAAGTTCAGTGGAAGCGCATCACTTCTTCTCTCCTGAACAAATTCAGGGCGTGCAAGGACAGTGCTGCATTAATGCGTTTAGAGGACGTTTCTCTACTTGGTCCTGCAAAGTGCCTCTCTAAGCTGGGACATGCAGAAGTGGACAGATGACTCTGAAAATTTTGAAGCTCTCTTCTTGCATAGTTCATTGTTTAAAATATAATAATTTAATCACAATGCTGGATATAGACTAGATATCATCAGACAGGCAGTGAAGACTAAAACACTGTGATTATCAGACCCAAAAGGCTAAAACTTGCAACAGTGTGAGGACTTACTGACATGTCCAGAGCACAGAAGGACACAACTTCTGTGTCAAAACTGACAACAAGTTTTTGCCATATCCCAAACAGATAGAACAGAGATAAAGACAGAAACCAAGCTACTTCATTCAAATAGCCATTAATAAGGCAGAGGGTATTAATTGTTGAATCTGCGATAGTCTAGAATAGAGAGAGTAGAAATAAAAATGAAAGCATGGGCTGGGAGATAGCTCAGTAGAGTAAGCACCTGCCTGGCAAGTGCAGGGGCCTGAGTTCAATCCCCTATATCACCAAAAAATAAAAAATAAAAAAAATGAAGGCATGGATGAGACAGAAAGTACTTTAGGATTTGAAGATTTGGATAAAGAAAGAAAACTGTCCAAGATGGAACTGAACCTAGGTACTATGGTCACTAAAAACTGGTGGTCTTCTTCACAAATACAAAGATGTCAAGAGGCAAAATGGACTTAAGAGGAAAGAAATGGTGAGCCTAGCATTATATATGTTACATTAAGGCCCTGTGGCAAGGCAGAAGATGTTTCCTGGAGCCAGAGAGAAATGCAGAGCAGGAGGTCAGCAGCACGCTTACAGCACAAACACAGAGACGGAACTACCATGGGTGGACCTCAATGTGAAGCCTGACGGTTCCGTCCGGGGCACTGCGTGCGAGACGGCTTCTGGGCATGGTTGCCGCACGAGATGCATTTCCAATCTTGGGCACAGGAGGGAGGCCAGGTCTTCAACCTGCACTACTATTCCTTCGTTTTCCAATATTTCTGCTTGGAGCAGACTCTGGGCAGCTACAGAAGCTTCCCACAGTGGAAAGAAGTGGTGGTGATATGCAAATAGCTCATCTAGCGCCCCACGGAAGGCTCATAAAGCGGCTGTTTTATTTTTATTTTTATTTTTTTTCTGTTTACAGAGGAAATTTTACTTATATATTAGTAAACTTGCACAACCCCTAGCCATACATTTTAACATTCAGCAAATTAGAATTATGATGGTAAATGCTAACAGCTAGTAGATGGACTTGTATTTTATTTCAATTTCATTATATCATAATTTCCCCAAATTAAAATGTTCAGTACTCTGAATGTACAATACTGCCAGGCGTGGTGGCGCATGCCTATAATCCCGGCACTTGGGAGGCTGAGGCAGGAGGATTGTGAGTTTGAGACCAGCCTGAGCTACAAAGTGGGCTTAAGGCCAGCCTGAACTGCATAGTGAGACCCTGTCTCAAAAAGACAAAAAAAAAAAAAAAAAAAAAAAAAAAAAAAAAAAAAAAGTACAATACTTAGACCTTAAAGAAAAAGTATCAAATTTGAAATTAGCTTGTAAGCTTTGAGCAAGTCATTGGAGCTCAGTGACTCCTCCTCATTGTCTCCACGAACTTTGTTTTATTTGAAATAGTCAAGTTCCTAAGTATGTTATCAAACAACCACATGCTTTATTGAGGCTTATCTGTTTCTTACGGCAAAAACTAAATCTGTTCTCTCAATTCTGAGTGAAGTAAATTCACTCGAGGAAATAAAAAAGAGAACCACTTAAAATTTAAAAAAAAAAATTCAATTCACACTGTAGAATACATCTCTAATGAGAATGCAAAATACATGCTTTTTTAATAAAAAAAATCACAAATCTAAAGCAGGACTTGGATACTACTTCAGTTATAACCTGGGACTGGCAGCTTATGCCCTTCCTTTGCTTCAAAAAACGTGTAAGAAAGCTTGATAAGATCAACATTCACTGTGAGATTGCTTCCCTGTTTTTTTATGAACTATCACAAATTACATAATTGTAACAATAGAAATCGTTGTTCTCTGTTCTCTGAAATATATGTCTGAAATAAAAATAGCTGGCAAAGCTACGTTCCTCCAAAAAAAGTACAAGAATATATAAAATTACAAAAAAAAAAAAATTCAACATTCACCATTCCTTGGTCTTCTGCAAATTCAGGATCAATGCAGAAAAACACTAACATGCCTATCTACTTCTGCTTTCTTCTTCCTCTTCTTCTTCTTCTTTTTCTTCTTCTTCTTCTTCGTCGTCGTCGTCGTCTGATCATCTCTTTATTGACATACTGTCTTATGCTCCTTAGCTAGCTGGCACCTGACAATGTCATTGTTGATGTCATCTATGACGTCATGAGGGTGCCGGCTGTCCACATTGCAGCCCACAGCTGAGCGGTCCCCAGGATCTCCTTAATGGTTCTGGAAAGTCTCTGGCTAAAGAGCTTTGCCACATCTGTCGGGCAGGGTTGACAATCTCATCAAAAGTGATATTTCCCCTGTGTTTAATGTTTTTCTGCTTCTTTCTGTTTCTTGGCAGCTCCTTGAGGCCTCTGATGATCAGGGCAGAGGCAGAAGGCACCACCTCAATCTGAGCCTGTCTGCTCTGAATGGTCAGGTTCACCATAACCTGCAGGCCCTTCCAGTCACCAGTTGCCTTGGTAATGTCATCCCCCACGTTTTTTGGAGACAGACCCAAGGGCCCGAACTTGGGGGCCAGGGCAGACATGGCGCCAATTTCACCACTGGTGCACCCCAGGTACAGGACTTTGATCTCATTGGGGTAGACCTTGGGCAGCACACTGGAGGTGGCTGGTTTCCCATGAACCCAGATTTGGGACAGATTTCAGAAGACTGAAGAAAGTTGCACCTTAGCCTCCTGCTAGCCGAAAGCTGTCTAACTCTTCTTAGGGATTAAGTCTTTGCTCTTCAAAGCAGAAGCACTAGCTGGGTGTGGTGGTGCAGGCCTGTAATCCCAGCACTTGGGAGGCTGATGCAGGAGGATTGTTGTGAGTTCAAGACCAGCCTGAGCTACAAAGTGAGCTTAAGGCCAGCCTGAACTGCATAGGGAGACCCTGTCTCAAAAAGACAAAAAAAAAAAAAAAAAAAAAAAAAAAAAAAAAAAAAAAAAAAAAAAAGAAAGAAAGAAAGAAACAAAGCAGAAGCACTGTACTTTGTTAAAATACTGTCCAGCTTCATATGGTACAACATTATATGTAGAAATTCCAATTACTGGTTTGTCAGTAGGATTCTTTGCTTTATAACATGCCAGTCTCTCCTGGTAGCAGCTTGATTGTTTCATTCATTTGTTCCTAGACATAATATATGTATATAATATTTTTTCCCATTTCCCTGCCCTCTCTCTAGTGATTTTCAACATTCTTCTTAAATCATCAACAACAGAGAGATTAGGGAAGGTAGATCTCTGATCGCTCAGGTCTAACGTTCCCCTGGAGACTGGCGTGCACATCTGCACTGCAGATAACCTTAATGATACGGTCCTTAACGGGCACCATGTTTGTCACCTGCTCTGATCGGTGACCTCCTACTGCTGATCCTCCAAGTCTGGTAGTCTGGCGGTAGAGCCGACACAGGGCAAGGCGGCGTAGGAAGCCCCCAGCATGCCCATTGCGGCTGCGGCCATGAACGTGAGCACCACCGTCTTGTTCCGCCACCGCCAATCCTCCTCCTTCGTACACGTGGAAGGGTTCATGCTCTTCGGTCGGTCGCCACTGCGGCCCCGCACTCGCTCGGATCCCAGGCCGGCTCTGGCGCCTCCGTAGTCCCCTCTCAGCCGGCTGTTTTATTTTTAATTGAAAGAATGGCATGTATGACGTGGCACACAGCATGACACTTTGATCCCCTTGTATGCTGTGGATAATTACCACGCCCGTGATGTTACCTGCGCAGATTTATTGCAGAGACGGTTTCCCAGCGGTGCCCTGCAGACCCACCCGCTGGAGGACGTGGCTGAGCTCGTGGAAGCGCACAACTAACTCACTCTGAAAAATATTATTCACAGTTTGTAAAGCATTTCACTGTGCAAAGTAGAAAATTAAAGAATGCAGAGACAAGAGCCATATGCATACAAGGTACATAAAGCAGGGTACAAGGAACAAACAAATTTAGTACAACCGTATGAAACGTTGTTATCCCTTTGTGCTAGTTTATAAGATTACTTGGTTTAATGACAAAATTATAAAACATTTATAATTATCACAATAAATGACATATATTTTTTCTTAGTAAATTAAGCAATTAAATTTATTGAAGTATCTGATCAATTCAAGATTTAACTAAATATAAAATTATTATTTACAACTGGAGACAAGAAAAGGAGTTGGGAAGACTTTTAAATAAAGAGGAAGAAGGAAAGGGCTTTTAATTGAGTATTTCAGCATAAAAGTAAATATTTTTTCTGAATATGACAATACAGTAAGTTAAATCCTTTAACAATCAAACTCATTCAATCCCTGAAGTCTTTATATTATTACATTTTATCCTGATCTAAAAAATATTATTCAGAAAATTGCATGCTTACTTTCACCAAAAATCATTAAAATATTCTTTAAAGAGGAATAAATGCATCTAGTTGGGAGTTTTACACAAAGAAACAGAAAACCACGCCAGTATCCTAGTCAGACAAAGCCCAAATGGCCACACCCCACAGGCGTCCTCCAGGGGCTCCAGGGCCACAGTCCTTCTCCTTCTCACTCAGTCAAAAAATTCCTGAACCAGTAGCCTCGGGCTCCAGCAGCATGCGTGTTAGTGCAG
Organism: Ctenomys sociabilis; assembly: GCA_004027165.1. Taxonomy (NCBI): domain Eukaryota; kingdom Metazoa; phylum Chordata; class Mammalia; order Rodentia; family Ctenomyidae; genus Ctenomys; species Ctenomys sociabilis. Next base: position 59,348 of record PVKA01009814.1, read on the forward strand.
CAGCACAGGGCTTTCCTACAGATGCCAAGCAGTCTGGGAAAGTGGCTGACCCTGGGGTTCTCAAGACTATCTGGTTATTCAACCCCAGAAAGTATCCTGCCACAAATTGTCTTTCCCTTTGATTATTCAAGGGCTATTAGCAAACAGCCCCTAAAATGATGCCCCAGGTCAGTGGTGCCCACTGTAGTCTCCACACAAGAAGCACCAGGGTCACACTACCACCAGAGAAGTGGCTGGAAATGTAACTACTTAATGTTACTTGGCACCAACTAAATCTGAAACTCTGGGAGTGAGGCTCAGCAACTCACTGTAGCAACCCCTCTGACTAATTCTAACGCAGCCTGCAACTTGAGAGCCTTCATTTTAAACAACATGCACATTTCACACACACACACACACACACACACACACACACACACACACACACGAACTCACACACTCAGATTAAAGTTTTCAGAAATATTTTGGAAATAGTTTTTAGAAAACAGGTTATCATCATTTTCAAACCCATCATATCACTGAATGACTACGGCACGTACAAAATGTTTCAAGACAAAGGAAGAGAGAAAAGATGGGGAGGAGGATGAGAGAAGAACCAGGGAGCAAAGGGAAAGAAAAAGCTAGAAAGGGAGGATAGGACCCTGATCAACTATACCACTCTAGAGGGTGGGGCCCTTCCTCTAGATAAAGGTAAAAATCAGATCCGGCATGTGCTTGGCTCTTATCACACAAATGCATTTCTTCACCCCAGAAAGAATAAGCACCTTTTTCGGTGCCGCACCCTGGCGTGACTGGAGCAGCCCGTCACCATCCCAGGCCCTCCGCTGCCCACCCTGCTGCCTTAAGATTACTTGGTTTAATGACGAAATTATAAAACATTTATAATTATCACAATAAATGACATATATTTTTTCTTAGTAAATTAAGCAATTAAATTTATTAAAGTATCTGATCAATTCAAGATTTAACCAAATATAAAATTATTATTTACAACTGGAGACAAGAAAAGGAGTTGGGAGAAAGCGAGCTGCAGCCGCGAGGGCAGAAGTGCCCAGGTGCCCTGGGGCGCTGGCTGGCGGCCCGCCCAAGGCCCGGCGAGGCGTGGCGCGGTCTCCAGGTCTTGACCTCCGCGAAACTGCGGCAGAGGCCGTGTCCCCAGGTGGAGTCGGGCCTCGGGTCTCCAAGACAAGGACGCAGCGCCCTGGGCCAAGCCCTCCCGCAGGCCCGCTCGCCCACCCGAGCGCTCCTCCAAGACCTCCGCGCCGGGCGCCGCTGACCGGTGCGTGAGGACAGGCCAGTTCCTGACTGCAGGTCCCAGAAATGTTTATCATCTCCTTGCTTTAGGAGACAGGAACGATTAAGAACGTCCCAGTCTCAACATGAGGCTCCACGGCTGTAATAAGCTTAAAATAGCATGAAAATGGCAGGATAATGTCCTGGCATGCTGAACTGGAAATTAATGAGAAGCCCGCGAGATAGAGGAGGCGATAGCTACCTTCTTTTAAATAGCATCATCTGAGCAGTTCCATAAATAACATTGATCTATATAATAAACAGTCTGTAGACCTTGCTAGTAATTGTTTTCTAACTCCCTGAAATTTATGCTTTTCTGATGGGGCCTTGACAAAGATTTGTTTCAAAAACAGGAGATTTAAGGACAGATATTTCGGTTCCAAACCCAAATTCAAATTCTGAGGCTGTTTCAATTAGTAATGCTAACAGCAATTTTCAAACAAAAGATAAATTAATTTCCAGACAGCCAAAATTACATGAGGACCCTTGCGGGGAAATGCACAAGCACTGATCAAGCCTGCTAAGGGGTTTCCCTTTCCAAGTGATATTTTACAATCCACGTTTCAAACACCACTATTTCATGGGAGAAAAAAATGAGGTGCGAAGAGAAAAATGGTCTGCAGGAACAAGGCAGCTCTTGCCAAAAGTGCTCAGCTTGTATATTTCAGAGACTTAGGACAAGTTTAATCAAACTGTAGCCCAGACCCATAAGTGCTTCTCAAAATACAGTGTGTGAATAGTTTGGATAATTGCATTGTCCATTTCTGCTGGTCTTTTGAAAGGAGCACTTAATGCTTAAAACTTTTGTTTTTACTCTGATATTTCTACCTCTTTTGAATTTCTTAAAACTTCTTTGTTATTGTTTTTTTTTTCTTTTTCTTTCTTTTCTTTTTTGTATTTTTTTTAGGGAGGGGTCTACAGGGTGTTCAGGGTCTCACTACTAGATCTGACTCATAGTGATCCGCCTGTTTACAGCCTCCCAAGAGCTGGGACTACAGGAGCCACCACACCCAGTCTCACTTGCTGTGTCAGTGTGCCCCAGGAGCACGGCTGGTACAGCAGGCTCTGGGATCAAACGCCCGGCCCCTGTGCTTGCTTGCAGGCTCTTTAATCTGCTGAGCTATTTGGCTGACCTCTTGTTTTGCTTTTATTGAAAAAAAAACACATTTACGTGTGGTAATCTGAACAACTAATTTGAAGACCATATCATGTAATACAGCAACCACTGTTGAATTTCTGTTTGTTTAGTAAAATCTTACATTGTTTCTAATGCTGGTTTCTCTTCTATCACTATTTTGTAGTCTTAAAAAATTACGGTGTATATAAAAATCATCAGTAAAGTACAAATTCTAGGGCCCAGCCCCTGAAAGATTAATTTGTACACCCAGGAGTAGAGCCAAAGACTCTGTTTTTTGTTTTATTTTGTTTTTTATGGAACTGGGGATTGAACTCAGGCCCTTGTGCTTGCCAGGGAAGTGCTTATTCCACTGAGCCATCTCCCCAGCCCCAAGACTGCATTTTTGATAAGATGTCAGGTAACACAGATGTAAATGGCATTTAGCAACCGTTGAGTGGTGCTTGGACTCTGAGGCCCAGTTGCATTTCACTTCTTTGTGTTGAATACATGTGGTACTAGGAATGAACCCAGGGCAGCTGAGGTGCACCCCAGCTGGACATCTGTCTCCTTTTCCTTCCTATAGCTCTGGCCTTCAAAGATAAGTTGCAATATTGAGGCCTTGCTCACTCTCACCAGTGGCTGTCAAAGGACGAAGGTGGTGCTCAGCAGCACCAGTGAAGTGGACATGTACTCCATGCACATCAGCAGATATCTGCAGGAAGCAGGAGAGCAGCTGGCCACTGACAAGTGTCTCCTTTCTTCAGGAGCCTGGTGCAGACGGCACTGCCCAGCTGAGAGGCGTGGGCCTGTTTACTCCCATCCCGGGCACCTCCTAACCCCAGCCCAGAGCCTTGCAGCAGGAGCAGACAGACACCAGGCAGGCGCAGGGCTGCTACCTGTGGAGCTGGTCTGCAGAGCCTTGACTCTGTTAGCTCCATTCTCAAGGGGCATGGTCGCACTGGCAGAAAAGGAGTGAGGCTTGTAGGTTCTGAATGAAGCTATTGCTTAGCAGCTAGCTGCAGCCTCAGTGCGGAGCAGACTCATGACCCTACCTCTGCTTCTTACGTTTAACAGCACAACCGGAGATTTCTCAGGAAGAACCTGGCGGTTCCCTATACTTTCACAGGGTCTTAGCTGTAGGTTCTGCATGTGTTGGGGCAAAGCACACAGGAATTATCTGGGCTTTGTACTTCACCTTTCTGTGGATGTACAGCTGTTCCACAAATAAAGTTTACTAATTTTTAAAGAAATATGTTTAGTCAAAACACAACAGTGATTAATGCTGTCACCTCCTTTTTGAACCAAACCACAGCTTCACAGCAACCATCCTCAGCATGTAGCTAAAAGCTACTTAAGTCAGTGCTTGAAATCTCCATCTTTCTATGTGTTCAAATCATAAATACTATTGAGGAAGAGGGGCAACAGGGCTGTAGGGCACACCCAGGCACTTTGATATTCTTTAGTCCCTATATTCATGCTGAATTTTGAGGACCTGAGACAAAGAAATTCCCAGTTTATAGCAGAGCACTGGTGTGGACGTTCCGTGGGATGTTGCCTACAGAGAAGGGGCCATGGAAAGCACAAGCTGTGCACCAGAGCCACCTAGAAGAGGCTCAGCTCCTTAAAGGCATCATTTCTGTTTAACAACATTCACAATATATCTGGGTGTGTGCATGCTCACACACACACACACACACACACACACACACACGCGACAAAGAAATGGTTGATGTGTATGCATGCTATCCTTTCAACAGATGGAAAAGGTCTCATTTCCTTTACTCTACGAAGTCTGCAACTGAGAGTGCAAACGCTGGAGCCAGTTCTCCTTCTGACCAGCTTCACCCCCTTGGTCCTACGGCACTGCAGAGTTTTCTATACCTCACTTTGTTCTCCAATCAAATGTAGACAATAATCACATCTACCTGGCATTTGTGTAGTAACATAAAAAGTTAAATAACTGCTTTCTCCCATTTCTGTGGGTCAGCACTCCAGGGGCTGCTTAGCTGAGTCTAACGAAGGCCCCTCTGCCCAAGCTGCTGTGCGGGGCTATGGGCTCATTTGACATTTACAATGTTTTTATTTTTCATCCTCATGTGCTGATCACGCTCAGCACAGGGAGCTGCTGAGGCCCGTGGCCCCTGAGCCCTTTGCACCTCCCCTCCATTCCACCCTCCCTGTTTCTTGGTCTTCCTTCTGCTTGCGAAGGGCTCATCCCTGTTGCTTTTTATCTTTCATTTTGCTCTTCAAACTATGTTCGGTGTTTCTCTTGCTAGTGCCAAGGCTTGCCAGCTTCATTTCACTTCAAATCATTGCCTGGAAGTGCATCCATTTCTCCATAAATGATTCAAGTTTTCCTTCACTTGGGTGGAGTGCTACTCCACTGCGCACACTGCTATATCTTCTTTATCCACTCACATGCTGATGGGCCTTAGAGGCCGCTTCCAAGATTTAGTGGCCACGAGTTCTGCTGTGTAATCATGGTGAGCAGGTAGTACTAACAAGAAGTCTGATCTCCTTCAGGGAGATGCCTAGAAAGAGAATAGCTTGGCTGAGTGGAATTTCTACTTTTAGGGTTTTGAGGAACCGCAAATACTGATTTCCACAGTGGTTGTAGTAGTTTACATTTGAAGACTCAATTGGCAGAGTGGGAGAGCCTCCTCCAGGCCCATTGGCAGGCTCGTTGGCAGGCTTTGTGCCCTCCATCCAGACCTCCCTCAGGACAGCTGGCTTCCCCCAGAGCAAGTGAGCCAATGTGACTCAAACCCGGGAACTAAAGATAAAACCTTTTGTAACCTAAGATTAGAAGTCATTTCCTACCACCTCTGCAACCCTTTTGTTAAAAATTAATTATTAAATCCTGTTCACTCTTAAGAGATCAAATACCAGTGGACAGAGATCCTCTTAGAAACTACCCAGCAAGGCCCCTCTCTGGCCTCACCTCCCACCCCAAGATTTGCATCAGTTCCGTGTAGGAAACACACACACACACATACACATGCTGTGAAGGGTCCTAGTTGTCTCCATATAATGACATCATCAGTTTAAGACCAGGATCTTGTCATGTATACAGGAGCCACCTCAGACAGTTCCAGAAGTGCAGACTCTACATTAATGAGACTGAGGAGGAAGTGTCCGTGTTCCACAGCCAGCCAACTCATAGCGCTGGAGCACAGAGGAGTCTGGGGGCATGCTCCTCTTCAAATGGTGGTGAAGGAAGGCAGAGGGAATCCCTGTCTTAACAGATGCAATGTGAGATCTGGCCTGCATGTGTTAAGGGTGCTGATTAGGTTCAAGGCCAAAGAATAATTCTCCCCAGCTCGCAACTGTGCTGTCTAGGGATTAAACTCTACCTCTGCCATCTTTGTCCCTCTCTTTGCCCACCACCTCTTTACCTCTTCTTTCTCTTCCTCTGCTCCAGTGATGAAAGCTGGAACGGATCTGCACCTGAATCACTTTCTCAGCAGCCTTCCTACTGGCAGAATCCTGAGGACCTGAAGGCTTTTCTCCGTTCTGCTTTACCCTTGTACCCCTAAGTCCAAGTCCAGCGTCTGTGAATGTGGGTGTTGTAAGACTTCAGTGGGTCCCCATGAATATTTTCATTCAGTGAAAGCTGCCCCTACAAATCTCTTCCAGGAAAGTCCTTCTCTGTATGGGGTCCCTGCTGACACAGCTGTGACACACTCTTAAGACTTTTAGTGGTTCTATTGTGTGACAGAACCTACAGGCTGTGCTCTCATGTCCTTGGAGGTGTTACTTTGATCCTTACGAGGTCTTAACCAAGTTTCTCAGTCACAACCTCACTTCCACCTTTGGCTGTCTTGGTGACAGTGTCCTGTACTTGAACCGTCCTGGGAACCATTTCTTAATTTTAGCATCACTTGCATTTATAGGGGCTGAGAATTTTCAGCATAATGACTTCCTGGCCTTGTTTAACAGTCTTTCTTCCAGTTTACTGCTTTACTTTCACATTTTATTATTAATGTGAAGATGCCAGGCAGAATCTTCAAAGCCTTGCCTGGAAATCACCCAGCACTTCACATATACCTACTGTTTCCTCTATAGCTTCCGGCCACGATGATTTCCACTTCCTACTGCTGTGTGAACAAGGAAACTCTTCTTTCACTTCTAACAACATTTGCTTTCCTGCAATTTATCACCCTCAGTATCTTCAATGTCCAAAATAATGTCAAGAATATGTTCAAGGTACTTCAAGCTTTCAGAGACAATCTAAAAATTCCATATGCCTTCTACTCTCTGCCCACTGCTTGATTCCAAGTCCAGCCCCACGTTTTATGGATTTGCTATTAGCAATATGTACATTTCCAGGAACCAAAAATCTGGATCTGCTGGTTTCTAACAATTTACCCCAAAACTTCATCACTTTCACTGTTTTTCCTGGTTTCTGTGAACCACAAACCTCAACACGGTGTAGCTGGGTATCTTTGGTTCCAGGTTCCATGATTTAGGTCTGAAACATTCAGCAGAAGGCTCATGTACTCAGAGGCTGCTTAGAAGGTGCCTGGATGGCACCAGTGCTACACTTAGGTGCACTGACCCACCATGAGCTCAGAGGGATCGGTGTCCCATCAGGAGGTGAGTCTTGGGGGAAGGAGGCAAGTCCCTGAGGGGCCCTGAGAGCGCGCGTCCTGGCGGTAGCCCCCTCTCCCCCTTCCGTGCTCTGCTTTCCTGGCCAGCATGCTGCCAGCGTGCTGCTCACCACACCACTTCACTACTGAGCCAGCCGGCGCCACAGAGAACCTCAGGGGAGCACCAACTAAAGTCAATCCCCCCTCTTTGACATTGCTGGTTTCCAGAGTGCTGTCTCACAAGAACAAACAACCTGAACACCAGTTCTCTCAGGAATTTTAGGAAAGTTCTTGGCGGGGGCTGCAGCTCATCTGAAGACCCAGCTGAGGCAAGGGATCAGAGAATTTGCTTCCTCATTCTCATGTGGGGTGAGCTGCAGGCTTTGGCCCTTTCCTACATGAGCACTTCCGAATGGAAGCTGGCTTCTCCTGTAACAAAGGAATGTGAGTGTGCACTCAAGAAGAGC
>PVKA01009815.1:8204-27479 GCA_004027165.1 Ctenomys sociabilis
CCACGTGCAGATGGGCACAGGGCAGGCGAAGGGTCCTCCTGCCCAGGCGCCCACTCGTGCCCTGACCCTCGTGGTCCTCGCGAGTACCCTTGCTTATGAGCACTTCAAAGCCACACTCACTCTCTGGGGGAGAAAACTTCCCTGCTGTCTTAAATACTTCTGGCCGTCCAGCGTGCCTTGGTTCGTTTTATTTGCGCCATTTGAAGCTTTGATTTGAGTCAGCAGTTTAATAATTTACTCTCTGACTTAATGGGCTGCGGTGGGAGGAGGCCGGTCTGGCTCGGCGCGCGCGCCCTGTGATGGGCCGCCCTGGGCATCCTGCGCGGCCCGCCGAGAGTGCTACCGAGCTAACGCTGTAAATGAACAGCGAGCCCGACGTCTGTCTGTGTGTTATAAACAAACTCCAGGTTGCGCATGGCAGCATTTTCACCGTCGGGGGCTCCTGTCCCGCACCCACAAAGGCCCTGGTTCCACTGCTCAGGCTGCTGGTGTGCCGGTCCACAGCCTGCCTGTGCAATGTGCACTGGGTTGTTTTAGCAGCTCTTTTTCCCGTCCTGAGCCCTGTTGTAAACCCCAGGGGCCCGGATCAGGACCCTGGCCTCACTCGGAATCCTCTGTTGCTTTCCCTAGCATGGGGTGGCCTGAGCTGTTCCAGGGCTGCTGGAGGTGGGCCCGAAAGAGTTAAACAGGAAAACCTCAGAGGTCTGCAGCTGTGGGGCCCGGCCCACAGAAAACGGGAAGAAACCTGCAGTCACAAAGCTCCTGAGAATTGGTCCCCCAGCAGGAAGCCCAGGGGAGTCTGTAGGCCTTTGGATGGAGAGAGTCAGCAGAGGTCACCCAGAAGCTGCTGGCTCTGGAGAGACAGGCCTGGAGGGCAGGCAGCTCCATGCCGTTGGTAGCAGCAAGGACTGCTCAAGTCTGGTGCTGGCTGGCTGGCATTCCAGCGTGGTGAGTGACCAGTCGCAGAGAGACCGCGAACCCCAAGGCTGGCCTTGAGCTCATCTTGTAGCCCAGGCTGGCCTTGAACCCCTCCCTCAGCCTCCTGAGTGCTGGGATGACAGGTGTGTGTCACTACACTAGGCCAAGGTTTGTTTGAATGAAACTCTTCTCTACTTTTTAAGCATGAATAGAGAGACTAAGAAAACAGAATTCTTTAGGGAACTCTGCTTGTGATTTGCTGTCCGTGCCGATCATATGTAGATACATTATAGGATTTCCCAGTCTTTAAAAGGGTGAAGGAATAAAAGATGGTGTTGGGTTAGATCTGCTGCTCCTTCGATGTGCTCCTTTGATACCAACTCACACACACACACACACACACACACACACTCCTGCTCAGTTGGAAAGGAAAGGGACCCGGTGCCCACCCTTTCTCCTGTCCAACAGCTCTATGGGTCACTGTGGAAATGGGTCATCTTACAGGCCAGGGCCAGAGAAGCTCGGGAGGAAATGGGTGGACAGAATCACTGGTATCCCCAGCCCCAGCCCCTCAGTACAACAGGTGTCCTCCTGGGGCCACAAGCCCTGCTCCAGCACTGACAGGCCCTTGGGAGGGATCCTCAGAGGAGCACCCTGGCAGCGCTGGGCCTCCCGAGCAGAGCAGCTGGGGCTTGAGCCCTTATTAATTCATCCACAGATGCTGACTGAACACCTGTGCTGAGAGGCAAACAGGAGGGCAAAGCATTAGGATCCTGACTTGGAAACTCAGTGTGAGGGTGAGCAGGATCGTGGGTTCCTTGGGCTTCATGCAAGTGGTGCAGTGGCCCCAGGCTGGGGAACCATGGTGTCACCAAGGGCCTTCGGTAACTTGCTCCTGCAGAGCAAAGAGCAGAGACCACAGGAGAGCTGTGTGGAGGGACAGTGGAGTCCTGGGGAGTGCCCAGCGCAGAGAAGTGCTCAGCACGTGCCAGGACTTCTCCGCTCCTCCCTGCTCCCATCTCACCTCCAGGCCGTGCACCCAAGGCCCAAGCTTTACAGCTACAACTCACAGAACTCCTTAGCAGCCCTCCAGAGAGATATGAGCCTTACTCCCCTTTTACAGACAAGGAAACAGAGACACAGAGAGGCCACCACCTGCCCAGGGACACAGCACAGACAAGGAAAAGCCCAGAGCCCATGCAGGACTCCACGCTCCTAGCCAAGGTGCCCTCTGGGGTGCTGGCCCCAGATCTTGAGTAGCAGAGAGCCCTGCTGTCACCTGCCCGCTCATGAGATAGGAGAGCAGGTTAAGGAGAAAGGAGAGGGAATCACACCTCCTACTCGTGACTCAAAGATGCCTATTTTTGGTAGCTTTGGTTTTACCCGCTAACAAAGGGCAGCCATCGGGTCAGCTCCGGTGGGAGTTATGGCCCAGCTCGCACCTCTACAGATGGGGGGGCATGACACAGCCACAACACCTGGGAAGATGTTGCTAAGGGCCCTGATGACAGTGCAGAGGCACCAGCCTGAGGGACCACAGCTCCGTAAGCAGCAGACGCGGGGCATCCCAGCACTGAAGACAGGCTTGATTAATTCCATGGGCAAATAAACACACAGTCACACTAAAAAGTTAAATGAAGTTCACCTTGATCTTCCCAGCAAAGGGGGACTAAGAAGGAATTTCCTGATGCCTTTTCCTACCCCTGCAAACATCCGACCCCCAGGGTAGATTTCTTTGCCTTACACAAAACAAGTTAGCAGGAAGCAAAGGAAAGTTCCGAGTGCAGCGTGCTTAGGTCTGAGAATAGGCAGGCCGTTCTCCATTCCGCTGAGGTCCAGAAGCAGCAGCTCGAGAGCGCCGTGCCGCCGGGGAGAGGAGGGTCCCGCTTGCTCGATGTCACCTTGTCAGCCTGAAATTCTCATCACATGGAGCTGTGACCTTGATGTATTTTCAGAATGTTGAAGTGGAGCACAATTATTTCACTGAGAAAGTCAGAAAATAATTATCCAGACGTTGCCGCTGTCCAGACAGAGGAACGGTGGTAAATGTTGGTACCTAGCAGCTGCTTATCATTATGTATAAAACCACTTTAATGGTCACTATTGAGGACGGTGTAAGTGAAATGACTGGAGAAGGGAAAGAGAGAGAGAGACGAAAGGTAAGGCAAGGGGTGATCCATTTTTCTCATCTGATTGTACAAAGGCTCAATTACTCTCCTTTACACTTCATTTCCTCGGTGCCTCCGTATTTATACAGCTCCTGAATGGGTCCCTCATGCCTGGGAATATCGTCTATCAGGGCCCACATCTGAAAACCCCGCACCTCTGCCTGAGCGCCTGATCTTCTTTCATGGCTGGGCTGATTGATCTCGTTAATTGGTAAAAGCTATTTATTTCTTCTCTAATAAATACTTCTTAATTCAATTAATCTCCCTCTCAGAGCACATGCTAAATTTAGAGATGGCGCTTCCACTCTGTGGGCAGCACGAAGCAGGAGGATTTCTATAATAGCAAATTCATTCTTTCCGGAACATTAGCCCAGAAGTTTTAATAACCTGGCGGGAGCAATCAGGCCTGCACTCCTGTACTACAATGGGCAGGTTTCGAGCCCAATTTACTCCCTTATGCAGATGCCCTCTCCAGCTAATTCCCACGTTGGAAACCTATCAGTTTTAAATTGGAAATGTAGAGGCCTCCTTCATTCAAAGTGAGATGGCACAGCGCTCCAGTTCCAGGCACCACTGATGGAAATCTTTTTCCTAAACTGTTATTAAATTACTTGGATATTGTGCTTTGGGTTTCGGTGACCAATTAGGTTCTACAACATCTTTATTTCAGGGGCATCCCTGGGCCATCTTTTCAGCGACATTAAAAGTACAAGAGTTATCTCTAATAAAAGAACTCATTTCCTAATACCTCTAAATTGAATAAATTCTTTTATTTCCCACCCTTCTTGTATTAGGTGATTAAGATTATGTAATTTAGAAAGGTTCATGAAGGGTCACAAAGGTCAGGGGAGTTTCCTGGCAAAGATTGGTTGAAAGTAACTGCCTAATTTTCTTCTTTTCCCTTCTCATCCTTATGTATATTCAGTCCCTTATTCCTGCATAATCTTTTTTTAAAAAAATTTATTTATATATTGGGCATAGGGTCTCACTATGCAGCTCAGACTCATAGTGATCCTTCTGTCCCAGCCTCCCCAGGGCTGGGATTACAGGAGTGCACTAAGCACACTCGGTTTCTGTGACCCACACTGCTCGCATACGTTACCAAGGACTAACTCCAGGCTCTTGCACCTCCCAAGCAGGCGCTTAGACTGCCAAGCTATCTCCCCAGCCCCTATTCCTGCATATACTAATTATTCTGAATCATCAAAATGAAAATGCAGAGCTTGAAGTTTACAGGGAAAAAGAAAACACACTAAATTTGCATAGAAGAGAATTCCATGGAAGAGACATTTGCATCAGGCTATCAGATAGTAAAAGAAGATTGAGCAAAACTGAAACTTCTGCTACAGCGAAGTGCTCAACAGACAGAAAGTCTCTGAGCAGATCCTTCCTCTGGAATGTGTGTCAGCCTCCCTGAGTGGCCCTGGCCTTCCCACCTGCCACAGCCCCTGGGCTCCTTGGCCCCTGGGCTCCTCGGCCCCTGGGCCCCTCGGCCCCTGGGCCCCTCGGGCCCTCCGCCCCTCACATGCGCCCTTTGTCCTCCCAAGGGGAGGCCCTCTGCCCTGCCCTAGCACACAGCAGCTCAGTCGAGCTCAGCCACGTCAGTGTCCTCAGCATCAGAGGAGCTGTGTGGACTTGCTTGTCTAGTCAAACACACTGCCTTTCTAAGAAGAAATCAGTTAGGATACACTTGACATTTAGAGGCAGAAGCCGAGCCCAGAAGTGAGGACCAAAACCCTTAGATTCACATCATTAGAGACAAAAGTCAAATTCAAAGCATCCAGGCTATGACCTCTTAAGCATTTTAAAAAGGATATAGAACTGCATTTTTGAGATTGAAGATTTAACCATGAGTTCATACCTCTTTTCGCACAAACACTAAGCAAACACAATCTAGTAAAACACACGTGAAGCACAATAGCTATCACTGAACAGCACATCCCATGTGGTACTTCATAGAAACCAGGAATCGTCACTTCGAGGCTCCTGAGCATCCTTGATGTCCCCTCCCCAGGTCCTGCTCAGAATTTGGGGTGCTCCTGAATTTTGGCTTTATTACCTTTAGACAATTATTATTTCCCAACATCTATGACAGGACTTGTGAGGGTGCGGTACTGTGTCCTCAGACTCCAGAGGAATGAAATATAAATTTTGTATTCTTTTACGCCTTGCTTCTCCCTCTCAAAAATTAGTTGGTGACACTCATCTGGCATTGGTGACTGCTGTGGAGCCTGAGTGAAGGCATGTCACCTGCCGTGTGGTGTCCCGTGGAAAGCATTTGTCACGCGCCTTGCAGTAGCCACCTCCCAAAAGACCTCCTAGCTTCATTATTTTTATTTTTTGTTTTATTTCATTCACTTTATTTATTTTATGTATTTATTCATCTCTTGACACCAGCTTTCACTATGCAACTCAGGCTGTCCTTGAACTCACTTTGTAGTCCAGCCTTTGAACTTGCAAGGGTCCTCCTGCCTCAGGCTAAGGAGTGCTGGGATTACAGGTGTGCACCTCCACACAGGGCTGTTTTGGTTTCTTAAATCAAAAATGCTGCTCCTATGAATGGTCTTGAATAACTTCTTACCTGTCTGGTGACAGGACAGTATGGACTTAATTTGCAGTTCCCTAAGTACTAATGAGGTTGAATATCTTTTTATGCTTTTGTAAGGCATTTTCTTCTTTAAGTACATCTTGCCTATTTCGTTGTTGCTCTATGATCAGTCTTTTAAAGCTGAATTTCAGGGTATCTTTCTTCTAAAACAAAAGTTTGGTACTTCACAATTTCACCTTTCAATGTTTGAGTTTAAGAAAAAAAGAGCTGAATAAGGGGCTGATTTTCACTGTTCTCCTCATGTGTGTGGTGAATTAGTCTCCACTGATGGCCTCTTTCAGACGGTGCTGCTTCTGCCCCTGGGCAGCTGGGGTCAGCGACACGCCGAACCCTCCCCTTCGTCGAGCCTGTCCCAGCGTTCTCCCTGGTGTGGCAGTCAGTCTGAGCATTCCTGAGCTGACGCCAGCCCACCTCAACCTCTGTGGTGCTCATAACACTGCTTGCTGACTGATGAGGCATTTGTGCCCACACCTTGCTCCAAATTTGCTTCACAGATATCTTAAATGTACGTGATTTAATATGTTTAGTTTTAACTGAGATGAACAAATGACAAAAGGAAAATTAATAATAAAGCCATCTTGTCAAGCTCTGCAAGACAGTAAAGCTTTGGTTGGGTTTGAAATGTATTCCCGAATAAATTGGGGAAATTAATGACTTAACTGAAACTATCAAAGTACTCTATTCATGAACATGGTATGCCTCCCTGTTGTGTTGTATGATAGTAGGCTTGTTCATTTTCTCTGCAAATCTATGTGTGTTTTTAGGGTTTACTTTTTTCTTATTTTAAATGTTTGGCCTGATATCTTTCTCTCACAGGATAACCTTATTCTCTTGGTCCCCTGTATCTTAAAGCTTCTGTTAGGAGGGCTACTGCAGAGCTTTGCTGGAATCTCCCATTGGCTGTCATATATTCTTCTCAAATTTTATTTGTAATTCTTTAAAAATTTTCCATGTTTTGTGGCTATTGTAAAAAGCACATGTGGTTTATATTTTAAATTCATGCTGAAAATCCAGTTTGATCTCAACTAGAGAACTTAGCTTATTGAGATGTTCCTATCACCTTATTTTGTGTTTTCTAGTTTTTGCTCTTCGTGTTTTATCTTCCTGCTGCATTTGGTGTTTTCTTCTTCACCCCCAGTCTGGAAATCATCCTTTCAGTGGCCACCATAGTAATTTTGAGTTGTACACTTAATGCATAAAGCCAATGGGCAGCCTTAGTGTTCGCCCCAGTGGTCCATTTCCCAAAGCCGAAATGCATTTCCCATAGCTGTGCAGCCAAGTTCTGTTCTCCCAGGATCTTCCGCCACCAGGTCTGGGTAGAACCAAAACAAGTTCATCCACAGATTGTGGAATAGAAGAAGTGAGAGAAGGAGGCCCACACACCAATCACACCCTCACCAGGACGGGGTGACGGGCACAGACCTGCCCCCGTACCTCACCTGCCCCCACGAAGCCAACTCCACCGACTCAGGGCACAGCCATTCAGGGCTGCATCTGTTATGAATTCTAGGTATCTGGGGTCACTTTCTGCTTGTAAGGATATTATAAAGTTCTTTTCAGAGAGGGGAACTCTGAGGCTCTCAGAGAGGAAGTGACTGAGGTCACCCAGGAGTCAGTTGGCAGAATCAGAAATAGACCCCAGGTCTGCTCTCAGTTTAGACAAGGCAGTGTGTTCTGCTTTGATGGAAAGAGGGAGGGTATAGGGAGGGAGGAAGGGGGAAGGAGGGGGAGGGAGGAGGAGAGGGAGGGAGACTCAACACACACCATATCTATTGATAATACACGAGAATATAAGAGAATCGTTTTCCTGTGCACAGTTCTCTCTCTGCCCTCCTGACTGGTTCCATGACTTGGAATATCCCACACTGGCAAGAGCCACAGACGCCAGCCCACAGCTGCAGCAGCCCCCGTCTTGTGATTTCCGCCCCTCTGCGTCCTGCCTGCTGGTTTCTTCTTGCCCTGTGTGCTGAGTGGGGAGAAATTCTACGTGGGAGACAACCTTTCTTCAGCACTCTGGGAGCTGTCTCGGAACCTCCCCTGCTGGGGGTAGCAGCTGGTGTGGACACCTTCCTGAGGGCTGGCTCTGACATAGTTTCCTGACCTCTTCTGGAAACCACAGAAAGGGAGAAGATGCAGTTCACCTTGAATCTGCTTCCCACTCTGTTCTGAGACCTCCCAGAGAAAATGTGGGGCCTCTGCCCCCACATCTCTTGGGAAAAATCATTTGTCTTTCCTTGTGTTTGTTTGGGTCAGGATGTAAAACGTTTCTTCCCTGCTGGGGCACTTGAGGCCCTACACATGGCCCAGAAGAGGGATTGGACACTCCACATATAGTGGGGAAATGAGTACAAGCTAAACTCATTTCTCTCTGGTGGCCCCTCTTTCCCAGAAATAGAGAGCTATAGAGAAAACACAAATGAGACCTAAATCTGGGGAGACTTTGCAGAACCTCCGGGTTTCGCTGGGTCAGGAGCAGGGTAAAAATAGTCTCTCGGGACGAATCCTCAGGGCAGGAAAACAGAGACAAGTGAAGGTTAGGAAAACGCATAGTAAAATTTCACTTTTTCCAACTTCCTACTTCATTTTCCTCTTTCTGTCTGACTCACTCGCTTCTCCTGTGGCCCGTGGTTGAGCCCCCCAGAGTGTGGACGTCTAGGAGACCTGCCTGAGGACCTCTATGGTCGGGTCTGACTATAGAAAGGCCCAGAAGGTCAGAGCCTATGGGCAGGCAGCATGCTCACAACACTGGCCAGACAAATTCCTGTGCTTCAGGAGCCCACTCCCTTGGCCCAAAATCAGGCCGCAGAGCCCACAGTGCAGACACGAGAGGTCTTTGTGTCTTCCTTGGAAGAGGAAGAACTGGGGTCACTCAGAAGGCTCCCCCATCCCAGCCGGCAAATCGCCACAAAAGGGACATTCCTATGAGCCACGTGAACACTGAGGTTCATTTTCCCACAGGCAGTCCGGACCCTCATTTCTTTTTCCAAATGACACCTTTAAATTTTAGAACCTGGTCAAACAAAGGGATGGAAGGATGACATCTGTCTGTCTCTAGGGTTATAATGATCTTTTAAATGATGACCCAAAAAAATCCAGACTCAGAGAGCAGGATACTGAAAGTGATTCATATTTTAAAAATGATCTTCTTGTACAATTAATGTTCTTCTAAGTTGCAACCACAGCTTGCGAGCTGCTTCACATCAAAAGCTGAGCCTTCTCTTGTTTCCTTTCATTTCTTTCTTAGTGGAGAATGAGATGGCACAGGACCACCTGGAGCAAGGAAGTACCTTTTCAGATATCAAAATTAAATGCGAGGGGGGCAGAGAGATGGCTCAGTAGAATAAGTGCTTCCTTGGCCAGCGGCTTCCTTGGCAAGCACAAGGGCCTCAGTTCAATCCCCAGTTCCGCCAAAAAAAAACAAACAGATAAAATTAAATGCAAGGAAGCCCAGGCGCACTCAGCCACCTCCTGAGTTCCTCTCTCAACTCCATGTGAGAGCGCCTTCCTTCTGTTCTGAGTGTCTTTCTCATTCCTGCAACTCTGCAAAAGGCATTTCCCTGCTGTGGCCAGTGTGTGTCTAAGGTTGACAGCCCTGACTTATTTCTCAACTCTTCTGGCATATTACCCATAACGTTAGGCTTCATCCCCGAATCCCTGCAAATGGAAATGCAAGGCCTGCACAAAAGCTATGGTGTGAGTTTTTTTTTTTAATTACAATAGAAGGCACATTGCCATTAATCTCCCTCAAAATCTTCCCTCCACATCCGCTCAGTGACTGTTCCCGCCACTTCTGCAGCTGTTCTGAAAGTTCTCTTTCTTGAGTGTCTTTATGGGGTCTCATCAAGAACACACAGACTCTGGCTGCCCATTGCCCCAGTGCCACCCAGTGGGACAGCTGGCTCCTAAAGATGCTGTGTCCTCACCCACCTTATCTGGCAGATCTGGCCCTGGGTTACCTCTGGCTCTTCTTCAAAGTCAAAATGACCATAAGAAGAAAATTTCTGAATAGACTGAAGACACAGAACCAACCATGACAGTCATGTAGACTAAAGACCCTGACCAAAGGGGGCTTCTAGAACTGGTTCAGAAAGTGGCAAGAATGGTGTGTTTGAAGCAGGGGAAGTGGGAGTACTTTGAGAGTAATTCATGGCAATGTGTCTTTTACTGTACTAATTTTTAAAGATTTAAACATCCACTGGATTTGAACTGCCCCATGCTGTCAAATGGGACAGCTTTTGGCTCAATAAATGTCATCCAAAATGGAGATGATTACATAAGAGTACCCAGCCCACCTTTAGTGGACGCTAAGCCTATTTATTAATGATGCAGAATACCTGATACCGTTCAGAGACTTGAATTATTAAGTGAAAAGCTCCATCTACCCATGGAGTGAGGCCCAACAGCTCCCAAGATGAGCTCGTGGGCACGCGCACCTTGCTCCTGGAGCTTCCTTCTGTTTCACCCGGTTATGCTCCTGTGCGCAGTATGGGCCCGAAGCTTCCCTGCATGAGGCCAGTACAGCCCCGTGCACCAGTGGCAGGTGGGTGTGCTCACAAGTCATGGCTTAGGCCCCCTGCCTGGGATTCTTCCCAGTGCTGCACTTGTGCCCAGGGAGTGTGTGCATTCGGCAATGATAAGCAGCCTCTGTAGGCCCTGGGAAGAAGCTCTCAGCCTGAACATCCACACTATCTTGGCGAAAGGGCACCAGGGGACCCTTGGGTGCCTTATGGTGCCTGGCCTCTCGGATCACCAATGGGTCACAGAGCTGCCCCTGGCTTCCTGAGGTGCTATGCAGCATCTGTCACTGCAGCCACATTTCGTGTCTGTCTTCCTCACTAAATGCTGGAGCCCTTATGAAGGCAGCATAGCTTAGCATTCCCTCTGCTCAGGAACTTGCCCAGGACCTGGTGGGGAGTGGTGGACCCACAAGAGTGTGTGGGTAGACAAATTATGGGTGGATAAGCAAAGATGATGGTTGAAAAGGAAGGAAGAAAAGCACCGGAAGGGAAGGAAAGATGGGAGGATAGGGGGAAGAAGGAGGGAGGAGAGGAGGGAGGGAGGACAGAGAGGTGGAGGGAGGAAGGGGAAGGGGTAGAAGACAGGCAAGGGACTCAGGAAGAAGAGGATGGGATTGGAAGAGGGCAGAAGAGCTCAGTGCAACCTTGGTGCTCCCCACAAGCTGGTCAGCTAATCTGAGTGCCACCTCCGAAACCAAACGACACTGGGGACACAAAGCCACTAGCTGGCTACTAACTACAAGGGCCCCAAGTCACTGGGGCTTGAGCAGAAGTTGAAAGCTCGAAGTGTCACGGTGGCTTGGAAAGCCTTTGTCTCCTGGTGGGGGCCTTTGGCCTCCACCCAGACGTGGCCTCCCCTCCGCACCCTCCCCAAGCCCCCAGGGGAGACAGCACCACGGACTCGCGCTGTGCGGACAGGCCGCAGTGCAGTGTGAACACATTTCCGCCACCCTGTGCTGGGGGTTTCCAGCCTGGTGCAGGGAGCGGAGCACAGCTGCTGACTGATCCCAGACCTCGCTGACACCCCCACGGCGGCTGTGCCCCCGGCGCCCACCTCCTGGCTCCCGTGCAAATCACAGACACAGGAGGCGCAGCTTCAGGGGTTTGCAGCCCTAGAGTCCCTTACTAGCAGCCACTAGAATCAGTATGTTTCCTCCACTTTTAATCTCTCATCTCTGACTAAGGACATGCATGTCCTACTTAGAGATTCCAGGCGGCAGTAATCGGAGAAGGAAGGAGAGATTTCTGTGATCAAAACCAGGCCTCCCCAGGCACTGATGGAGCCCTCAGCAGACTTCGGGAAGAAGTGGGGCCCAGGCGAAGCAGGTGCCTTTCTCGGGCTCGCTGAGCTCACACGCATGCGCACACACGTGGGCGCGCACACAACTGCACACTCGCCCCCAGCAGGAAGCGCAGCCACCTCCACCCCGGAAGCAGCCTTCAAGTCAGTGGCAGCTTCGTGGGCTCCTTGCTCCCCGGCCGTGGTGCTGCCTGTGCTTCCACAGCGTTGCCTCTCAGGAAGGCCCGAGACAGTGCGCCAGCTTCGCTCATACCCTTCTGACCCCCAGCTCCGCACCGGTGCTTCCAGGCCTCTTCCTGAGAGACTGCCTGCTCTCAAATCCTTCCCAAAGGCGGACGATGAGAGCGTTGAACACTGAGACGAAGCACCGAGGGGCTTCCAGAGCAGGGCCCAGCGGTGGGATTTAGTGATTCTGCCCAACGACCGGCTCCTGGAGAGATGAGTAGGACTCTGGCCAGGGTGCAGCTCCACCTGGAGTCCTCTAGGGCAGAGAGAGTGCGGAGGGCTCTCCTCAGGGCTCGTAGTGCCAGCCTGCTTGGGCAAGCAGCAGGCCGGTCCATCTGCACGCGTAGCACCCTTGCGCCAGCACTCTGCCCTGCTGTCGGCTGGCGTCTGCGACCTCGCTGGACCCTGTTGTGTCTATTATGTGACCATTGCATGTCCCGTCCAATGCACTCCTCTTCTAGCACAGAGACTGCTTCACCGCACTTTAGGAATGGTGAACCCAGCTAGGCGCGCAGTGTGGCCTTCCCCCAGCTCGCTGCAGCAGAAGTGGGTAGGAACCAGGCACTTGTTTCCAACAGCCCTGAGAGTGGTAGGGACACAGCTCAAGCCAGAGGGAGCCTGCTGCAGGAGCAGCACTGCTGGGTTCAGGGGGTCCCTGGAGGTCTAGGGGGCTGAACGGGGAGTGGCAAGCTGGCTACCCTGCGTCCACTTGCAGCAAATCATGCTGAGTGAGTTCTTCACCTGCTCTGTTGTCATCTGACAGGCACTGTGGTCTGAACCTGTGTTGAGAACGAGTGAACAGGAAGAAAGGAACAAGAGGAAAAGAAGGGAAGTGGAAGAGGAAAGGAAGAAAGGGGCGGAGGGGGAGGGGAGAGGAGCAGAATGAGAGGAACAGCTCTTGTCCCCAGGCGTGCAGACGAGGGCAGGGGCGATCTCCCCACCAGGCTCTCCTTCGCAGGTCATCTGTCCAGCCCCTCCCCCAGCTGCAGTCACCCACTGCCCCCCCAGGGGCTCAGGACAGCCCGTGGCCCCCAGGGAGATTCCTCTGCCTGCACTGGCTGCTGCGTGTTCCCCTTAACTCCCACGGCTTACTCAAGCTTACTATGAGCGTGGGAGCCAGCCCAGTCTTGAGCTGCCCTTCGGCAATCAGCCTGGGAATTCGAAGACCCAAGAACTAAGTTTCTGTAGGCCTACAGCTTCATGCTTTTGCTTTGTATTTTAATTGATGTAATCTTTTAGGGTACTTTTTTAAGTCCAAATCTTAAAGAAAATGGAGAAGAAGATCCAGAGATTTCTCTTATTGACCACATATGCACAGCTCCTTCCCGCCACCAACAACCCACACCAAGTGGCACATGTGCCACCACCAGTGACCCTATCCGGACCAGTGTGACCCAAGGTCCTCACGTACACTGGGGCTCTGCCTGGTGGGTGCTGCCCTGGCCTTCCACATGTGCACAGGGGTGGCTGTCGTGGCCACATCGTACGAGTGAGTTCTTGCCTTAGAAGTCCCCTGGGCTGGGCCCTGCCTCCATACCCTTTTCTCTCCGCGACACCTGCAAACCTAGCATCCTGTCACTTTGTCCATCAGTCACCTTTTCCAGGATGTCATGTAAGTGCTGAAGCCACTCGGTGCACACATTTGCAGAGTGGCCTCTTACATGTCCTGTGGTGTACCTAACTTTCCTTCGTGGCTTCTCATGGCTTGGTAGCTCATGTTTTTAAATCACGGAATGATATTCCATTGCTAGGCTGTTTATCTTTCCATGTACCTGCTGAAAAACGTTGTGGTGGGTTCCGGCTTTGGGTAATTCTGGATCAAGCTGCTGTCAACATCTCTGATCAGCCGTTGGTGTGGACATGTCTTGGGCCTGTTCTGATAAACTCCAAGCTGTGTGATTACTCACTCATAAGGCTGGAGTAAGAAGCCTGTGAGGCTTTCTGACAAGGCGGCACCATCCTGCAGCCCTACCAACATCAAATAAGTGTTCCAGGCACTCCTTATCCTCTCCAGCACTTAGTGTTGTGGTTATTTTGGATTTTTGCCATTGGAAGAGGTGGATACTGGTAGCAACAGTAATCTGCAGTCTACTACCAGGTAACGCTGAACAACTTCTAATGTTAATCTGTCATCTGTGTACATGCTTTGGGGAGATGCTGTTCTATGCTTTTTGTATTTCATGAGTAAAGACATTTCTAAATCAAATAATAAGGGCATAACAATAGTTATTACACGGTGTAACATTATCATCAAAACAGTCATGCAGACTACACAATGAAAGCAAAATGATTCTTATAAAAATAGATAATAACACAAATCTTTTTATGTCATAGTGAAATCTTGGAAATAGTAGGCAGCAACTGAGGAATGGATTAAAAGTGATCATTTTAATACAATGGAGTATTACTCAGCCATAAAAATAATAAACTTGAGGCTTTTATGTGTAAATGGATGCAACTAGAGATCATACTCATAAGCCAAATAAATCAGATGCACACAAACATTATTCTGTCTCCCAGTGTATGAAACTGAAAGAGAAAACAAAATCTGAAAGGTACCATAGAAACTAAGAGAGGGAAAGAAACTATTCAAAAAGAGGGCACAACTGGGAGGAGGGAGGGAGAGAGAAGCACAGACGTCTGTGCACAGGGCAGCTTGGACCCTTGCACTGCTCATTTGTACTGATCTATTGAAAGAAACAGCTAAGTCCTTTTTTTCTTTGTCTTAATGTTTTTGACCAATTTTGCATGCTTTTATCGATTAATCTGAACAACTAATTTGAAGACAACGGTATACAATGGAACCAGCATCGATGAATCCCTGTCATCTTGTTTAGTCAAATTCTGCATTGTCTCCAGTACTTTTTAAAAATATTTTTCATTCCCTGTAAAAAAAAAAAAAAAAAGAAACTAATAAAGCATAGAAATAAGATCCAGGAGTCAGGGCCAGATAGCTCAATGGACTAAACCGAACCGGAGTTCAATCCCAGGAGTGCAGGGCCACCCCGGGGCGCACTGAGACTCAGACTGGGCACACACCTGCAATCCCAGCCCTTGGGAGCTGAAAAGATCGCACTGTGAGTCTGATCTGTGTGGTGAGACCCTGTAGACCCTGCACTAGACACATTTTTTAAAAAAAGATAGAAGTGCCAAAGAAAATCTACACTGATACGCTCAAATCTCTCTTTTCAACAAATTAAAGTAGTATAAAATAAACCAATTTATATATATATATATATATGTATTTTAAAACAATAGAATTTGTAATCTGGGGACTATCTGAGCTTCTCCTCACTTCTAGTGATCCTGCTTCTACTTTGCTGTTTATTTTACACGTCGAGAACCCCTGTGCTATGCGAGGTCATGTGTCTGTCTTCCTTCATGGCTCACTGTGTTCCCAAGTCACACCCACCTTCTATGAACACCCCCAGCTCGCACTGCTTTTCGGCTGAGTAGCACTCCACGTCGCGCTTTGCCATATTTTGTCGGTGAGCATGCGCAGATTCTGAGCTCTGCCCGCTATAAATTGTGCCACTATAAGCATGAACGTGCTTGTATCCTTCTGATAGGCAACTGTAGCTATTTTGAAAAGATACCTAGGAGAAGGCAAATGGAATCTCTACTTCGAGATGTTTGAGGAATTTCCACTGATTTCCGTAGCGGCTCTGCTAGATCGCATTCTCCCGGACAAGCCTACATCACCAACCGGAAGCCACCAGGTGTCCCTAATAGCATTTGCTCTCATCGTGTCCTTCATGGCAGCCATTCTTTCAGGCGCAAGAGGGCATCTCAGTGTAGTCTTCATTTGCACGTCTTGAGGGCCAGCGATGGTGAACATTTTCCATGTATTTATTGGCTGTTCGTACTGCTATGCCTTTTATTCTGCTAGTTATGATTTCTACATAGAGTTCTATAACAATATTTCCAGAGAGGAAGTTACAGTACTTCTTTTCTGGCAATTCTCTTGGATCAATTTTTCCCAAAACTAAAATTACAATTTTTTTTTTTTTCTGGTACCTGGGAATGAACTCAGGACCTTGCGCTTGCCAGGGAAGCACTTATCCCACTGAGCTATCTCCCCAGCCATAAAATTACAATCTTATTTTATAAAATTGAAAACAAATGGACTGGGCCAGCCAAATAGCTCAGCGGAGTAAAGCACCTGCAAGCAAGATTAGGGGCCAAAGTCTCAATTCCCAGGCCTCCTGTATTGGTCCTGCCCCCAGGGCACATTGAGACAGCAATTGAAACTAGGCATGGTGGCGTGCACCTGTAATCCCAACTCTTGGAGGCTATAAATAGGTGGATCACTACACGTACGATGTAGTAGTGAGACCCTGAACACCAGGTAGACCCTTCCCTAAAACACAAAACAAAACAAACAAAAAACAAATGGACTTAGAATTTTGCCATGTGCGTCATAATCCAATTGGTTCTGACTCTTGTAGTTTATGAACTGACATAACCTTACTAGCTTGTGAAGTTGGAGACGACTATATTTCCATTTCTTACTTTTCAAGGAAACATTAATGGTTAAGCCTACAACCTGTTCTGCTTTTTAAGCATCACCAACCGGAAGCCACCAGGTGAGAGCTCAGATGCAGCTCTTCACGGGCACTCTCTCTCTCTCTTTCTGCTTCCCTCATCTACCCCACCTTCCTAAGGTAAAGACCCGTAGTCAGTTTTTAAGAAAACAAGTAAAATCAAGGATAAATTCCTACTTTCTTAACTTTAGCTACAAGTCCCATTTTTACCAAGAACATTAAAACCATGAACTCAAAAGAGCAAAGTGAAAGGCGCTAGGGAGGAGCAAGACAGCACATCCTCACACACGGGGGTATCAGGAGATCGGAGAACGTGGGAAAGGGGCAGGGCATGTTCTGGGTGGGCGCTGATGCTGCAGGGGGCTGTAAACGGCACACACTGCGAACATGGAGTGACGAAGATTTTTAGAAACCATAAATCACGGAAATGAGCATTTTTAATTTCAATCTTTTGGGGAAAATAAAGCATTTAAACAATCACTGATTATCAAACAAGCTATGATTTCTTTTATTGAAAATATATATATACTCAAAATTCCAGTTTTACTGACAATTAAAACAGAATGCCAAAAGCATATCCCCTATGCGAAAATATAGATAAATCAGACTTCATCAAATCTAAATCTTTGGTGATGCTTTCAAGAGAGTTAAAAAGAAAAAATCCTAGAATTGGAGAAAATATTTACAAGCCGCATGGTGAGATGACCCTCCATACTAGAAGCCTAATGCATCGCGTCTCCGGAAATGTGAAGTACCTGGAACCATAAAGACCAGTTGCAGCCCCACAGCAATGAAGCAACCAGGGCCAGCCGGATAGCTCAGCGTATTAAAGTGCCTGGTCGGCAGGCGCAGGGGCTAGGGTTCGAACCCTGGCATGAAGGGCTAGCCCCGTCCCAGGGGCAACTGAGACTGGGCATGGTGGTGCACACCTGTAATCCCAGCGCTTGGGAGGCTGAAAACAGGAGGATCACTGTGAGTCCAATCTGTGTAGTGAGACCCTGTAGACCCTGTATTAAATACATTTGAAAAATAGATTTAGAAAAGTTCAAAGACTTGAGACATTTCCCCCACAGTTTACAAATGACCAAGAAACCCAAGAAATATTCAGCATCATTAGTTATTAGGGAAAGACAAATAAATATTACTTTGCAGCCACTAGGGTGGCTATGACTTGAACCGAGTGGAACAAATATGTGCTGGAGAAGGTGTGAAGCTGGTGGGAATTCACATGCTGTGGCTGCGGCGGGGTGCTGGCAGCTCCCCAACACGTTGGACGTGGGATTGCCACGTGACCCACACATCCATTCCCAGATGTGCGCACCAAAGGAGCCCGGGCAAAAATGGCACACACGCTTCTAGCCACTTCCTTCGCGGCAGGAAACACCCCAACAACTCTCGCCAATCAGGAGCAGATAAATAACATCTGACAGGTCCACGCAATGGAGAGTGCCCATCCGCGGAAGGGAGCGGACCCCAGAAGCATCCTGGACGAGCCCCAGAGGTGCACGACAGGAGGGAGGCTGACGCGAGGGCCACAGGGAGCGAGGCCACACACCTGTGTGAGAGATGCAGAGCAGGAAAGTGCCGGGGGCAGAAAATAGATCAGCAAACTCCAGCAGCTGTGCTTAAGGGTGGACGGAGTGGCTAGTTGCTGAGTATCAGCATTTTTTTTTTTTTTTTTTTTTTTTTTTTTTGTCTTTTTGAGACAGGGTCTCACTGTGCAGTTCAGGCCTTAAGCTCACTTTGTAGCTCAAGCTGGTCTCGAACTCACAATAATCCTCCTGTCTCAGCCTCCTGAGTGCTGGGATTACAGGCCTGCACCACCAGCTTTTATATTTTTATTTCTTTCTAAGAAAATTAGGGGCCGGGGAAATAGCTCAGTAGAATAAGCGTTTGCCCGGCAAGGGCAAAGACCTGAGTTCAAGCCCCAGTTCCACCAAAAAAAATAATAATAATTAAAACTAATGAAAAGGCACATTAGAAACGATACAGAATTTCATTAAGCAAGATGACAGGACTTCAACCATGGCTGTTACATCGCCTGTTGTCCTCAAATTAGTGGTTCAGATTTCCAGATATGAGCTTGCAAAATTAGTCAAGTATTACAAAGAAGCAAAACAAAGTTTAAGCACTAACTCTTCCTTTCAGTAGGCCAGCAGAAATCAGCAGGATAATTATCCAGGCCACCCTGTGTGTATACACATATATTTCTTCTTCCGTCCCTCCCTTCTTTTCTCCTCTCCCTCATCCCAGTTGTCCCTTCCCTTTGCAAAGTCTCTTTCCCTTTCACAGTATCTATTATACCTTTTGAATTTTATTTGCTTTTTCAAGTTCTTGAACTAGAGAGATAAGATGATGTTTACACGTGAGGGTCTGATTTATTGCACTTCTGAGTGTGGGCTCTAGTTGCATCCACTTACCTGTAACAACCTCAAGTTTAATAGATGAGTTATACTCTGTCACATAAAAATACCATTTCTTTTTTATCCATTCCTCAGTAGAAGGGCATTTGAGTTGTTTCCAAGATTTAGCTGTGACGAATTGTGCTGCTATGAACACGGGTGCACGTATAGGGCTGTCGTATGACATTTTCAGTTCTTCTGGAAAGATACCAGAAGAAGTTGGATGGGACCTCTGCTCCTAGTGTTTTAGGGACTCTTCACACTGATTTCCATGGTGGTTGCAGCAGTCTGCACTCCCACCAAGAGGTGAGAAGGTTTCGTCTTTCACCCAGCCCCTCCCACCTGGGAATCAGCTTCTATATGGGGTGGCTTTGACTTGCGTGAGTGATACACTCCAAGATGGGGGCTGTAGGAGATTCTATCTGTGATCCACCTACCTATCTATCTATCTTATATCTATCATATATATACATATATCCACAAAAAAATACACTTTATTTTATATACATATTAGTATATATATTATGTTAGTGTATTAATATTAGTGAACATATGTTAGTATACATTAGTACATATTCACAAAATGACAGTAA
>PVKA01009815.1:27579-67039 GCA_004027165.1 Ctenomys sociabilis
GAGAGAGAGAGAGAGAGAGAGAGAGAGAGAGAGAGAGAGAGAGAGAGAGAGAGAGAGAGAGAGAGAGAGAGAGAGAGAGAGAGGAGAGAGAGATAGCACTTTTCTGGGAAATGAGAAATGAATCCGGGCCTTCACACTCAGCTACATGCCCAGCCTTGTTTTCCTTCTTGTTTAGAGACAGGGTCTCACTGTCATTCAGTTGCCAGCCTGAGTGGAACCTGATCCTCCTGCCTCAGCTTTCCAGAGTTTGAGATTGTAAGTGTTTTACTCTTTCTTTCTGTTAGGAGAAGGAGTGTTTCTCACCTGCATATGTTCTTAAGGAGTTTAATTCTGCTATATTGGCCAGAAGATGTGCTTCTTTTCCATCCTTTCTCACTGAATTTGGCCTTCATGGACGTTAGAATTTATAATTCAAGATATGTGATGGTCTCGTCATAAATGCATTTAGAGACATATTTATGTGTCTTTTCAAATTTCATATATACCTGGATTGCATTAATTATTTTCCAATTAACCTTTGGATTTGTGTTTCTTCCTCTGAATAACTCCATTGAAGCTCATGATACACAGTGTAATAGCGAGTTTTATTTTCTTATTCTTTGCTCTTGAAATTTTATTTTTTCATAAAATAAAAAAAAATTAAAAACTATAGGTTTTTTTTTTTAACTTTCTGGTCAAATCAACAAATTTGGCTCTTAGCAGGTTCTCACAGTACCTCAGCCATCACTTTTTAGCCTTGTTTATCCTTTTGATTTAAATTAATTTTTCAAAACAATTTTTGTTTTATACTTTCTCTTTCAAAAATGAATCCATTTTCGTATGATTGTTTCTACCATAAGTTTAACCCAATGTGGGTTCTTCATAAAGGATTTTTTTGTATCTTAGGGAAGGGTCTACAGGGCATTCAGGGTCTCACTACTAGATTGGGCTCAAAGTGATCCACCTGTTTACAGCCTCCCAAGAGCTGGGATTATAGGCATGCGCCACCACGCCCAGTCTCCATAAAGGATTTTTTTAATCAATGAGAAAAATGAAATGAGTTCTCTCAAATACATTTTACAAATGTAAGAAGTCTTATTGATAATACTATTACTCTGATGGTTCTTCTTACATCAGTTGAGTTATACAGACTCAGGGGTGTCTGTGATAGCATGTCCTAAGAGACACAGGAAGGGGAGTTACCCCCACAAAAGTGGGTGAGCATCCCACCGTCTGTTGAGGGTCTGGAAGAATAAAAAGGAAAGATGGTGGAACTGTTCTCTCTCTCCTTCTCTCTCTCTCTCTCTGTCTCTCCCTCTGTGTGTCTGTCTCTCTCTCCTTTCTCTCTCTCTCATCTCTCTCTCCTCTCTCTCTCTCATCTCTCTCTCTCTGTTTCTCTCTCTCCTCCCTTGACATGGGACATTCTTGGTCTCCTTCCACTGGACACCGATACTCTGAAGTATACCCACAAGGCTCCTGGGTGTCCAGGTTGTAGAAAGCACATCCTGGGGCCTGTCAATCTTTACATCCTCCTGGGTCAACCGATAGCCTTACCATAAAGTGCTCCATGTACAGGTATCTATTGGTCTTGTTTCTGAGGAGAGTGTGGGCTATTACAGTTACAGATAAATAGCAACATGGTCAAGTCACTAACTAGAGAACACTGTCAAGAAGGGCTGAGTCCCTTGGCTCTTCTGATCCACGGGTCATGCTTACCGTTCAGTGGCTTGCCTGCGGGCATGTGCACAAAGTTCCTGTAAGATGCTTCAGCATACCTGCAGCTTGCACATTTTCAGCTGTGCACTGCAGTATCTTCCCATCTTGTAACAGATGCACGTCTGCTCCTCAACAACCCCCAAACCCTCATTTGCATTAATATATCAAATTATATCTTGTCTGTGGTGAGCATATAGGGGTTTTTTCAATTGTTTTCAGAAAACCTTATTCTAATCAAGAACATTAAACATGCACGCAGAGGTTTCCTTACATCAGGAGCTATCTCTGCCTGCTTTCCTCAAAATCACAGGCAAAAATCATGCTTTCTACAGCTTGATTCCCTCTTGTGGCCATTCTGACTGCCCACCAAAGCCACACTTGCATCTCTGAGATTTGGCAGTTGCATCTCACAATTTATTTTAATGTTCAGCTCTTATCTTCTACTAAGCTTAATTTTTTTTTGGCACTGAGTGATCTCTCATAAGTTGTACACTCGAACCCTTTGTCCATTTTTGCTATTTCTTTTTTATTAATTCACAAGAGCTCTTCACACATAATCATTCTTTCCTATTTATTGTTAATATTATCTAAAGATACCATTTGTATTTAAATAATTGTCTTCTTTCTTAAAAAATACTTTTCAAATTGGTATGAAAATAAAGATGACTCTACAGGGATCTCCACATAGCTGTGTCCTGTCTTCAACAGTTACAAGATACGCCGGTCAGGCTCACACTCTAAAACGCACCTTGAATGTATAAGGGCTGCTACAAGCAAAGTTTGTCTCCCCTTACGTGCTGTTGTGAGCATCTCATATGGACTTCTGACACATAACCATGTACCATTTTCCAACTTAGCCACTGTTAGCACTAAGAAAATTTAACAGGGGCCAGGGAGATGGCTCAATGGAATAAGCGCTTCCCTGGCAAGCATAGGGGCCTGAGTTCAATCCCCAGTTACACCAAAAAAAGAAAGAAAATTTAACAGTAAGAACCTTTCAGATGATATGGTCCCACTTCAGAGTCCCTCAGCACCACCCAGGTCTCTTTCCTGGCTCTCTTCCTGGAAAATTTAATCAGAACAATTCCATCCATTTAATTTTCAAAGGTTCTTTAACATATTTCTGTAGTATTTATTATTCTCTCTCCCCACATTTTTTTCCTCAGTCAGCAATTTTTCCTGAATTTTTTTCACATTTTGGTTTTTGAACATCAGACATTGATAGGCTTTGAACTTGAGGTCAGTTGTAATTCTTATTTTCACTGCCTATTTCCAGGGTAACTGGTGATGCCTGCTGAGATCTCAAGTTCATCCTGCTGGTTTTCCATGGTGTAGGCATTTACATAGGCATCTGGGGAAGTTGTGGGTTTTCCCCAAAGTATTTCCCATTTACCAAAATGGCCCAACTCACAGCGGCGCCCAGGAGTTCCCCCAGATCAATACATTTATTTTAGTCCCCATTAAGTCATCTTCATTAAATCTCCCTCTGCCCGCACCATGAGCAGCCTTCCCCGAATGCTGGTCTTCACCAGGTGCCTGTCTTCTTCTCCTCTGGAGGACTTTCCCAGGAAAACCATGCCATTAGCATGACACGTAAGATTCCTGTGTGACACTACTGCATGATAAAGGTCAGCTGGGTGCTTGTATCCTATTGATGCTTCAGGTTAGGACAACTGGGGACTTCTTCAGCACCATCCATGCAGCCTGGGGTCCGACCATACAGGGCTTCAGCCACTGTGGGCGAGGGAGCGACAGAATGAGTAGCTGTGGCAATGGA
This sequence comes from Ctenomys sociabilis, assembly GCA_004027165.1. Lineage (NCBI taxonomy): Eukaryota > Metazoa > Chordata > Mammalia > Rodentia > Ctenomyidae > Ctenomys > Ctenomys sociabilis. The sequence continues at coordinate 31,052 of PVKA01009815.1, forward strand.
TGTTTGAGGGTTCAATGAGTTGGAGTTCCTTTGGGGACAGGTAACCCTTAGAGCTTGACTGCCACTTGGGGAAAGGGAGTGTGAAAAGCAGTGGTAGGTTTCCCTGGTGATGAGGGGGCAAATACAGTTTTCAGTTCTCTGCCTGCCTGACTATACAAATCACCCAGGCCAAGCTTAGTGTTCAAATCCCAGGAAGCTGGTTTCCAAGGAACATGTTGGCCACCATTACCGCGTTAGGAATGGGAACACTGAAGCTTGACAGGGTGACCTGCATGGCTTTGGTGAGCCTTGGGGAAGAATCATGGCCCAGAACTGTCTTCTGGTTCTTTGATCCACCAAGTAGAGCCAAAGCCTTGCTGGCGGTGGCAGTCTCCACCTGGTCACTCAGAAGGTCAGCACTGCCTCTCCAGGGCCCCGCAGGCTGTGTCAGACCCTACAAGTCGCCTGGGGGAGGGGCACCCCACCATTTCCACACCAATTCCACTTGACTTGAGGTGTGATGTGCTACGTAGAGCACACACCCACTGCAGTTCTGAACTGTTCGCCATGGACACTGGGAAGATGGGACTGCACGTGGCCCCACTGAATGAGCAAACATCTTAAACAAAAGGCAGCAGCAAATACAGGACTATGATGAAAGAAATGCGCTTCAAAGGAGAGCTGAACCTTAGCCTTGGTGTCCTCAGGAGGCCCCAATACCAAGCTCTGGCCCCTTTCCACCTCTGACCTGACTCTGTCCTTAAAGTAGTTGGTCTTTTGTCTGTGAAGACAACAGGGTTGGGTTTTTAAGTGAAGAAATAAATAGTAAGTAGTTCTCCAGGTTTTCTGCCGCTATGTCTCCTATTTGACAATCTTACGCTCCCCGACTTGACAGTCTGCTTTCACTAATCCATATGCATATAAGGTGTATATTACCCCCATGTCTACGAGATTCTCACTTAGCCAACGACATCTGTCTTTGAACTGTCACGAAATGCTAGAATGATTCTTTTTTCTTTTGTGGTGTCAATTCCTCTTTCTGTCATTATTAACCTTGTTAAATACCCTCTTCCCTCCCCTTCTGAAAGGCATGAACTGAGCGCAGAGTTTCAAACACACCTCCTTAACACATCCAGATGGGGGGAGGAGCACATCGAGCTTTCTACTTAATCAAACATCTACTTTCACTCCATCAACGGGGAGTAGGCCCTTTTGTACATTTAACAAATTCAAGCAATTTAGCAACTGGGTTAGAGTCTATGTAAAGTACTTCAACAACATGGGAAATGAAGACACTGGTCTTCTGTCTGAGAATTGGTTAATGGAAGACTTGAAGTCTCAAAACGCGCACAACAGTGGGTTCTTACAGTGCTGCCTAATGCACTGCTGGGAAATCCTTGAGAAGTTTCCCACCACGGGGGGAGGCTGGCTGACAGTTTTTGCCTTTGCTGTCAGTTCCACTGTGGGAGGCTCCTAAATTTATTATGCCTGGAAATCATTCTCCTGCAAACCTATCCCGAAAGGAGTGAAGAAGCAAGGCAGGTGATACAGCCTTCCTTGGGCTCTGTGGGCTCTTACTAGAAATAGGCCGAGGCCAACTCTAGGCAACTGCATGGTGATGAGTGTGAAGTCCTTGTCGACCTTGACCAGGGAGAAGTAGGGCAAGAAATTGGTCCCATCTGCCTGGCTGCATCGATCAGCTTAACTGAAAAAAATAAACATTGTTCAGAGAATAAAGCAGAACCATCACAGTGGAGAGGGAGGCTTTCCCACCAGTGTGAGCGTCTCTACTGGATGCCATTTCTGCCTAGTATGCAAACTGTTCCTTATCATCTTTGAGAAGATCATTTATCAAACATTATTTTGGGATCATCCAGGAGCAGCTATATTTCCTTTTCCTAAGAAAAGAAAAGGGCTCTACATTTTGGGAAGTTTCTTCACCTCGGTTTCCTCATCCAGAATGTAGGATTGACACGGCTCTGCTTTCTGGGGGAGAGATGGTGGGTGAGTGCATTTTGCTGATTAGCTCAAAAGGCCTGCAAGCATAAATCATCCATGGAGTGCCGCGCAGGCTGCCACGCTGCTGCCCGAGGCACAGGAGCTTTCACGGAAGTCAATGGGCACTCCAGGAGGGAGAAGAAATATGCATGGGGAACGATGGTCCAGCAAGTTCCGGGGGTGAAGACTGAACTGACTGTGGAGAGCAGGGCTCCAGCTAAGTGTATGATTATCGACCGCTGCATTTGGATTTGCTGTGAGAACTCAGATCCATCAGGTAGTCCAGCTCAAGTGACATCAATCATTGGTACAACACTCTGTGTCTTACGGGCTTAATGGCATTGGAACCCAAAGGGCCAAAAGCTGCCCTTCACGGTGGAGTCTGCAGGGCTCACGGGCCGCGAAGTGGGAGACTGTTGGAACTGACTCGTGCTCTGCCAATGAGAAACAGCTGACAGTAAGATAAAGCAGAGTGTGTAGACTCTGGCCATTAGGTGATCTGTAAGCGCATACAACCTAACTAACAGGGTCAGCTGCCTCGGTGCTGCCCTGCCGCGGACCCTGCTGTCCTCTCCTGACTGGCATGGCTGTGCACCAGGAGCACTCAGCTATGCTGTGAACATGTAGGTGACCCTCTGCTCAGTCATTATCTGTGAACGGGATCTTCATTCTGACAATCTCTTTCTCAACAGTAGCTTCTGCTATCACTTAGAAATCAAAACTCTCCCTTCTTCCAAAATGTGAGGTCACTCAGGGCAGCTTATTGGAAACATCTGGCCTGGCAGAAAATGGTGATGAGGTATAAGCATAGAAAATAAAGGAATGTTATTTAGAGAAATCAACCTTCCAGCTTAATTGCAAAATGCTGTACACTAAAGGAAATTGTGAATTTGAGCTCTGAAGTGGAAATAAACTCACCAGTTTCTGAGATACTTATCACAGAAAATGAGTTCTTTTTCTTCATTAGAAAACATATCTGTAAGTAATAAGAATGCGACAAATAAATATTAAAAGAAGAACACATTGCACTGGGCTGTGTACAGCTACAGAAAATATGATGCCTGTAAATAATTTCTAAATCACTCCAGTAGGGGCTGGGGAGATGGCTCAGCAGAATAAGCGCTTCCCTGGCAAGCGCAAGGGCCTGAGTTCAATCCTCGGTTCTGCCAAAATAAATAAATAATCACTCCAGTAAGGAAAAGTCTATTTCTTGCCTCACTATGATAATGACCTGTATTCTTTTCTCCACAGAAATAAAAATTTATTAGATCACTTAGGATATTTGTTTTATAAAAGTAGAACATAATTAGGGCAAGTTCAGGATGGTATCGAGATGCTGTATTTTGCTATTATTCTTTGTTTCTTTTTGGAAAATAAACAAAAAACAAATAGAACAATGCATAAATCTAAACAGTGCACATTCAGTTGTAACTTTTATGGGCTCAGAAGAGAAGATGCTTCAAAGTTCTTTGCTGAAGACTGTACCACCAGGAGAGCATTCATAGGCTGAAAAGAAATACTGTGATCTGCATGGTCCCAGAAGGGGACAGAAAGGCGGGAAGATGTTACTGCTTCTAGCCACAGCAGCAGGAGAACACAACTCACACACACTGAAAAAGAAATACACAACTCCTTGCCTTATTTACACAAAACCGTGTTTCTTGCGTTAGAACATCAGAGGAGCCTTTTGGAGTTGTGTCATTAAACAGAAATTTCTGTTGATTGTTCAGGACACTGAAACAATGAAGAAACAAGACAGACAAAAAAATCCAGTCTCTGCTCTGTGGGGAGCACACCCTCCAGATGTTAATTGGGTGCTAGGCTAGGAGGTGCCAAGTGCTAGGGGAGCAAAGGCAAAGGGCAGCAAGGGATGGCTCACAGAGAAAGCAGGCAGGACAGGAGCAGAGCCCCACACAACAGAGCATAGTCTCGGACCATAGGCTCAGGCTGCAGATGCCTGGGAAAGAACCTTCCAGAAGGGGGAACTGGAAGCACAGAGGTAGGCAAGGCAAGAGTGTTGCAGGGATAGGAGCCAGGCCAAGGCAGTGGAAGATGGTAGCCAGGGGAGAGACCCTGCCACCTGGGGATAGAAGTAATCTATGTCGGCCAGGCTGGCTGCAGAGCTCCGGGAGGTTGGGAGAGGGCAGCTGGGATGTGGAGCTCTTGCCTTATGTGCATACATCCTGGGTGTGACCTCCAGTCCCCAAAAACATTGCCAGAGAAGGAAAGGGGGCTGCACTGTGATCACGGTGGCAGGCAGAGTGACAGGCACTCATGGCAGCGTGGATGGCCCTGCATCAGAGTGACTCTGAGCCTGTGTTCTCTGTAATGCCCCAGTGCTATGTAAAGAGCAGAGGCAGCTGCAGAACCCCAGCATTGAGGGGGACAGTTGGGGACACAGCTGGGACTGGTGAGCATGAGATGCCTATTAGACTTGTACACTGCAAAGGCTGTCAGAGGGGCACATGCGCACTGGATGCCAAGTGCGCCATTGGAGCCAAGAGCACATGAAAATGACTCTTCAGAGGCCTCTGAGGTTCTGCCTGCAGGGTGAGGCCTGTCTGGGACTGCCCTGGGGAGCTCCAGAATTTGGGGGAAAAGACTGAGAAGGAGCCACTAACGACAGGAAACTAGCCAGCGAGGTTACTGAACGTCCACCTCGCAGGCAGCATCAGGGCCAAAGCAAATGTTTGAGGACGGTTTTACTGGTGACGTTTAAGGCAGGGAGCCTATGTCCACTGGCTTTGCACTAACAGTACTTGGAGCTGGGTGGGTAGGCAGTGGGCAGCCTCTGGAGCACCCGCCTGCATGCGAGCAATTCCGCCGGAGCTCGGCCTCCTGTGGAACAGTGGTGGCACTGAATCTAGAACCTCACGGGGGTGCAGACACTCCTGAGCAGCCCCCACCCCGACACACCTGCGCGCGCACACACACACACACACACACACACACGGAATCTTGGTTGTGACTCGTCTGCATCACCCCTATCACCATCATCCCCAGCTCCCACCCAGCTCTGGAAAGTTGTCTCCCATACACATGTTCAAGACACCTCAACCTGGGGGCTTCTTTGAAGTCCAGCCCTGGATCAATGCTCACCTTCATCTGCACCCCCAAGCAGGGGAAGGAGAGAGGAGGGACTCCGTTAACATGGGGGATTCACGTGCGGCTCTCCTCTAACCCAGGTCAGCTCATGAAGCCGCGGTGTCTTCCCTGCTGTGAGGTGCAATAACTCAGCCCTACTTATGACAGCAGGAAAGCCAAGGCTCCCAGACCCTTCTTTCTGTACCAGCCTGCAGGTGCCCCTTTCTTCAAATGCAGCTCAGGAAGGATGTGCAGACCCCAGAAAGAATGCCGGCCACAACAGCACAGAAGCAGCTACCTGCATTTCTGCGGACTTTAGAGACAGGAAAACCTATCCAGGAACTTCATCTTTCTGGACATACCCATTGGAAACCATGGCTTAGTCTAGGATGACTTAGCTTGAAAATGTGCTCTTGGGAGGAAAAAAAAAGGTAGAAACTCTCGGGGAGAAAGTTCACCACCAGTGCGGACAGGGCAAGGAGACTGCTGCCTGAAAATCTCAGTTCTCGCCTGGGGTACGGGTAGACATAGGAGGGCCAGCAGGCAAGAGCAGGGGGCAGAGACCGGGGAGACGACAAGGGGCCGTCGTGGTCTGCAAGCAGAAGGCAACAGGAGGAGGGGGCAAGGCTGCCCTCCCGGCCCAACCACTGCCAAACAGTCCTCCAGCTGCCAAGCTGCGCTCCGTGCCTGCCTGCGAGGACGCTTCCGGTTGGACCTCTCCCACCTCTGAGGAAGGCCTCGTTGCCATCCTAGGAGCTAACACTTACATATTGGCCCCACTTGCATTTCCCTAAACAAGAAGCCAAGGTAAGACGTAGAGAGCGCTAGTGCCTTGCTGAGAACTGCCCGAGCAGCGTGTCACAGACGTGTCTCACCTGCCTGGTTCTCAACCCGATGACAAGCCCAGGGGAGCCACCCTCTCCAAGGCCCTGCACTGTGCACAGTGGGAGCAGGGGCAGGGCGTCCAGTGCCATGGCAGCTGTGTGTGTGTGCGCATGTGTGTGTGTGTGTGTGTGCATGTGTGCACACGCGCATGCGTGCACATGCATGTGTCATTACAGCACCCTGGAAGGGTCATTCTAGGCCTTCCCACTAGGTGTGGGAGAAAGCACCTCCTGATACATCTTCCCCTCCACTCTTCAGGGAAGCTTCCCAGCTCCGAAGCCACTGCCTGTGCCCTCCATGTCTCAAAAGCCTTGTGTCAGATTTGTCAGGACACACTGGATGCCGTGCAAGTCACTGTCCATCTGCGCCTCTAGACGGTGAGCCCTGTAACCCAAGACCACGTCTAGCTTTGTTGGGACACTCAGTTGTCGCACACCACTCCAGTACACAGACAAATGAATGAAGGGCAGGTGTGGTGAGTGAGCAAAGGAAGGCAGGTTCTGGGGGTCCTGCCCCCCTTGGCTTCTGCGTCCCAGTCCCTTCTGCAGGTGGGGAACAGCCCAGCATGGCCCAAGCTCCCTCTCTTCCTTCATTCGGATTGGTTGAGAGGAGGGGGACCTCTAGCTTCCCTCTGTTCACCCAAAATGCTTTTAACACCCCCCCAAGAAAGTTTTCTGTGCAAATCCCTCTTCCTTCAGTCACTAAATCTGACTCAGTAGCTTCTGAGCCCTTCTAACCCAATGGCACCAAAAAGCTTCATTGCTTTTGAAATCCAAGATACATTTTTTTATACAAATGCCAACAGGAACAAAGCAAAAGGACTCCGGAGAAGTGGGAAGAACTTGGTGTTGGCTATAGCTGATGGACGCCGTGAGTGGGGTGTGGATGGGAGAGGCCAGCAGCACACATGGACATGTGTGCACTGCAGAGCAGGGAGCCACCAGGAACCAGGGCAGCCTGCACTGGCTCTGCTTTTCCAGCTGCCCCAAAGGAACCAACTGCCTACAAAGGAGCTGGGGGAAAGTGAGCTGGACCTTACCTGAGCTAGCAACTGGCAGAGGCAGAAGCTAGCAAGCAAGAAGACTGGAGAAAGAAAGCAAAGAACAGTTCACGTTGCCACCATCTTATCCTGTCCTGGGCTCCTCCTTGTGCTTGTGAACTTTCCCAGACAGAACTGCACACACTGTCTCAGGTTAACATTAGGGACAGAAAACTGGCTCTTTATATTTATACATGCAGGAAGGATTGAGCTGAGGGCCTTCTCACTGAGCTACAGCCCCAGCCCTTTTTACTTTTCATTTTGAGATAGAATCTCACTAAATCACTAAATTGCTTGGGATGGCCACCTGTCACCCTCCTGCCTCAGCCTCCCAGAGCTGCAAGATGACAAGTATGCATCATTATACCTAGCTATTAAAGAAGCTTTCCCTAGGAGTTGAAAATATTCTTGCTGTTTCCTAATCACTGGAGGAGAAATAAACATTTCACTGCTGCTTAACAGAATTTTAAAAATCAAAGCCAACTGTACTTACAATAACAACTACTTTCAGGCACGATTTCACTGAGCTTCTAATTCTACCAATGCCCTTTTGAAAGAGGAGTGTTCTGCTGAGGAGAGAAGCTAGCAAAGCTGAAGACAACTCCTGTCACCCCAGTCACCTGGTTTCCCCAGCTGACCCTCCTTTCAATTCCCTCCTAGTGCTACCCTCTTAGTAAGGAGCCCTTGACAATCCTTAGTGGGGCTCTTTATTTTTTGAAGAATGCACTTTCAAAAGATTCGGTAACAAAGCAAGTACATAAGAATAAATTAAACTATATTTTAACAGGATGTATTTCAGTATTTGGAAAATAACAGCAATCTCTATAGTTTAATTTATAAACAAAAGAAACTAAGTGTAGACAGTATTTTTGAAACTATCCTATACATTTTAATTCCTCAGATACATTTTCTGTCCCAAGGAACTTTTGTTGTTGGAGTGCAGCCTCAGGGCCCAACCTGGACTACAATTCAAGTTTCTCCAAATCCACCAGCTTGGGCTCAGGGGAAAGATGACGCTGTGGAGCCTGGGGCCTCAGGCACGCTGCCCCTTCAGTGGACCCACAGTTCACAGAGTGAGCAGGACACTCACTACACGCAAAGCCCCTGGCTGCCAAGCATAGGGCAGGATCTCCTACGCGATCTCAGCTGATCCCCAAGCTCCAAGCAGAAACCAACTTGGAGAGGAGCAACAGCTGAGAGAGTTCAAGGACCTCACACCTTGGAGGGAGGACCAGCCTCAGCCCCTCAGGGATGGATTCGCACATCTACAGAGCTGTCCCCAGATGGATGAGGGGACTTGGCACCAGTGGACTGGGGTTGTCGCAGACACCACATCTGTAGCCTTGTGCCCTCCGAGTATGGCCTCACTGAGTCCTGAGGACTCCTGGTGTTGCTGACCTGGATTCCTATTAGCAGGGAAGCTCCACAGTTTGGAGAACCCGCAGAACCTGCCTGTGGTGGCCCCAGAGTGAAGAAGGGACTAGAAATTGGGCATCTGGTCACTTGCTGGTCTGGCCTCCTTTGGCTCTGACAACAGCAGTAAGCCAGCTGGGGCAAGCAGAACTCTGCTCTGAGGAGCAGAACAGCAGGCGCTGCCCAAGTAGACTAGGACAAACGCGTCCAAGTGTCAGCTGCGTTCACGTGGGTAGAAGCCAACAGGTACCACCTGAAGAGCGGAGCGCTGGAGTTCTTGGGTGGGGACCCAGCTTCCCTAGATGGCACTGTCCTCAGCTACTCAGTCGCCCCAAGTGAATTTTCTACCTGTTTGTGTCACTAGCGAAACTGCATCCTACCCCAAAGGCCTATGTTGCCTGTTACCCACCCGGCCTGCCCATGGACTCTGGCACCCTTTTCCCTTCTCCTCGCCGGGTTCCTCCTCCCCTGTTGCTAGATTGAGCACCAGAATCCCGGGTGATGGAGTGATATCACAAGTCGTTTGTGTCCCCCGTGTGCCCGCATCCCCTCGCAGCTCCAGACTCTCAGCGGGCCCATGGGCAACCGCCTCAGCCCAGGGCCCCTTCGGAACTTGTGCCAAGCAGGGGGAGGGAAGAGCGGGTGGTATTCCATTGGCTGCCTGGGAAAAGACTGCGCACTTTCCAGGCTGCGGAGGCTCCTTTCCCATCTGGGTGGGCACTGGTGCCACGGGCCCCTCCCGAGCCCCAAAGTGACAAGGGTCCCGGGCCGGCCGGGCGTGGAGCTGGGCGTGCGGGGAAAGCATTTCCCAGGGTCCAAGCGCCTGGAGTCTCGCGGGGCGAACGCGCGGGGCGCACGGTGGCGCGCTTCGCCGTCCCTATCCCAGTCCGGGTCCCAGTCCGCGAGTCTCGCACGCCGCGCCCCACGGGTCACGCGCGGGTCCCGCGGCTCGCGGCCGAACTGGACGGCCCGGGGCGATGCGGCGCTGGTGCGAGGAGGCGCAGCGACGCGGGGCGGGCGCGGGGCGCGCAGGGGAGGCGGCGGCGCGCGGCGAGGGCCCCGAGAGGGCGAGCGGGCTCCGGCGGGCGGCGGCCCCGGCAGGTAGGGCCCGCGCCTCCCGGACGCAAAGTTTGCGCGGCCCGGAGTTGGCGGCCGGGCGAGCTGGGCGGGGACGGGGCGGACGGGACTACGCGCGCCTCTGTGCGCCCCGCGGCCCCGGTCAGCGAGCCGTGCGCGCTGCGGACCTGGACGCCGGCGCCCCGAGAAGTTTTGCGGCGCGCGGGAACGGGGCGCTGCCGCGGGCGGCGCTGTGCACGGGGCCGGGGCCGGGAGCGCGACGCCGGGTCGGAGCTGGCGGGGGGCGGGCGCGGCGGGGAAATGGGGAACAAAGCGCACAGCAACTTCAGGAAGTCATTGTGAAAGACCGCGGGAGCGCCGGCCGCTGAGTTCGCGGGGCGCGCTGACGACAGCCTGCGCCCGGCCCCGCGGCGACCCGGCGATAGCTCCCGGCCCGGCCGGCACCGCGGGGCTCCCGAGCTCTGCGCCCCGGCTGCGCTGCGCCCCGAGGATCCGTCTCGTCGCTCAGAGCGCGACGCACGCGTCCACGTGAGTGCTTTAAAATTGAATTTCATCAGGAAAAGCTGGGATCAGTGGTAGCGTCTTGTTTTCTTTTTTTTACTTATTTATTTTTTTAATTTTGTGGAGCAGAAAGGAAAGGAAGGCTAGGCTCTGACAGTTGCTGTCTGGGCTGCACCCGGTCGCGTGCGGAGAGGACAGCGCTGACTCTGGCGCCTCGCCGTAGCCCCTTCGGGCTGGAACCGTGCGGCTGGGCCAGGCAGGCGCTCTGCGCACCCGCTGCCCCCAGAGCAGGGTGCCTGCTGCCAGTCCCCGTTAAACAGTTAGATGCGGGAATCGCGAGGTGCCAGAAGTCAGCTTCATAAGGTCGTTTGCCAAGACTGTTTCTGAGATCGAACCCAAGCTTGCTTTCTGCAAAACAGGAATCGTCCCGGTTTTGAAAACTTAGCGGCTGTTTGCCTTGCTGCCTGTTGGGCGCCGGGTCCTGAAAGCGACTCAGGAAAACCCTGGATAAGGAGGAGGGATCCGGGCGCCTGCGGGGCACTTGAAGTGCAGTTTTACAATTTGTGGGGCGTCCCTGATGGTCCCTAAGGAAGCTCCTGAGCTTTCTAACTTAGAGTTACAAATTCTCACCTGGCGGCCAACACCCCAAAAGATCGCCTCTCAGCCCCTCTGTAGAGCTGGAGCCCCCACTGAGGGAATTTAAATTGCCCCCATCCACCCGCCAATGTTTCCCCTCTCCTCAGTGCATTTCAGGTTTGAGGTACCTTATTTTAAATTTCCGGAGAAAAAATGGTGCTGGAAAAATAGGACCTTGCTACTCATACCAACGTCTATCAAAAGAGGAAATTATATGGAAATCCAAAACGTACTTAATATGGTTAAGACTTTAGACTTTCATAGAAATTCACATGATTTTAAGAGTTGGTTCATTTTGGCTCTGAGTTGAGTTGAAAGGAAAGGAGAGAAATGCCTCAATTTTCTTTGTTGGAAGATATTTGGTGGGTGAGGTTAATTGGATTCGTCTCTTACATGGGAATTGTAAAGCTAACAATCTGAGTATTATTTATATTAGCATGCATCAGAATTATTTCAGTGACAAATCAGATTATTTGCAATGTGGCTTAAAATTTGAACAGGAATGATGTCCCTGGCAGGAAGATTCCCCAGGTTAACCTGGTGTCTCGTACTGTGCAAAGGATATTACAGAAATAGGTGGTGATATCAGACTTAGAAACCCATGCCCTCAGCCTAATGGAGTGTGTCCAGTTCCAAATTTTCCAGTGAATATACGTAGTATGTCCTCTTCACCAATGAATGACCAGGATGCCTCGGTGCTCGGTGACCTTTTTTTCTTCTGCCTTTGTGTCATGGTGGTAGTTGCCGACTAGAGCTCCTGGCAGTTGTTTTGATCCTCCGGTTTTATTTAGAATATTTCTACCTCTGGGGAAACAGCCTCACTCCCAGATTCAGGGGCATCAGAATCGTAGCCCATCACCACCACTCCTCAGGAGACCAGGGGCTGCGTGGGAAACTATGTGTGTTATGTTTGCCTCTTTTGAGAAGTGTGTGCATGATCTCTGGGAGGGAAAGTAAAATGTGGCTGCCCTCGCCAGCTCCTCTGTGGAAACATGAAGATCGCAGCGACCTTGTTGGCCAGGCCACCTCCAGCCCTCAGGAGCTTAGGCCGCACCTTCTTTCCTTAGTGAGAGACTGAGTGTGGGGTGGTGGTTCTGCAGTTGAGGAGTGTATTTCCCTGTGGATCTGGATGTCTGTGGCTCGTGTTTGGTTAATGGAGTAGCACATTGTCAACACAAGTGTCACATCTTTCGGACCATGAGAGAATCCTCTATCTTAGGATTTGCCTGCATTGATACAGACAGGAAGGCAAGGGGTGGCGTGGGTGCGCACACAGCACACATCCAGCAAGATGGAGAGGAAGGCAGGGGGGGCAGCTGGCGCATGCAGCAAAGCCGACCTGTGCACGAAAGCCCCCCTTCTCTTTTCTCATCTTTCACCACAGCCAGAGGGGCTTCCTCATGTGTGGGGTAGATTTGGGCATGAGTGAGGTGACTCCATGCTTGCCCCATGTTTTGTCTTCCTGTGACATAACTGCAGCTCTGCAGGAATGTCAGGGCTTGCACCATTCGGTGTCATTGCGTCCCTCTCTAGTCTTGAGAATTATGAGCCAACTCCACCATGAAATAAGTACTTGTTCTTGTCCTAGACTATGCAGGCAGTTGCAATCCACAGAAAGCAAACCAAGAGCCGCTGGGGTTCGCTGGAAGCCCACAGGTTCTGCCGCCTTCTTTCTAAGTCTCACGGGTGTTCTGGGGACTCCGTGACACCTGCTTTGAGCTGGAGCTTTGCTGCTGTGCCTGCTTGCCTGCTCGTGGCCTCTCTGCTGGGGTCCCCACACCCTGTCGCAAAGACTTCTGGCTCCTCACTTCCTGTGTGTGTTGTGTACTCCATTTCACAGGGACGACAGGAGCTGTAAAAGCAACAGGTGACCCACCTTTGGGGCACACACGAGGAGGTGCAGGAATCCATTTAACGTCTTGAAAGAGATGATTCGGTTTTACTACAAAAAGGCACATGCATGGTTTATGCGGGTCTTAGAGGCTTTGAGTGGCAAAGGCTCTGCATTAACCCCCTCACCCACCCCCACACACGTCCTTAAAATTCAGCCATGGAGGAGGGGGTACTTAGGGTGCCCCAACCCCAACCATAGCAACAGCAGCACAGCTGCTGAGCCTTGGTCTGTGGCCTTGGCCAAATGTGACCCTCACGCCCTGCGTGTGGAACATGGCTTCCTAGTCTTTCTGTAATTGGCTCCGTGTGCTCAGTGAGCTCTTCGTCTCCTGCCATCTGTGTCCTCGTGCCTAGCTTTTTAGTGTGTGTCATTGCTCTTGTTCTACACAGCTCCTGAGGGTCTGAGCATATTGTAATAGACATTTTTGAGACCTCAGGAGACAGTGCCTAGCACACGTGAGATGCCAACACTGCAGGAAGGTTCCCCAAGGAGGAGCTGGTGCCCGCGCCTGTTGGGAGGCTCCTTGTGGTTCTACCTAAGGAAGCAAGGGAGAGAGGCCGAGGCCTAATCTGTAGATCGCCCGCCACATGTGGCTGCTGACTTTTTCTGTTTTTCCTGTTTGACTGTGATAAACACATGGATGCCAGAGGTGGCTTCATCCAAGCACCTGAGATAAACTGGAAAGGGTGCTGCAAACCCCAGGCCCCAGGAGTGGAGCCCAGGTTGTGCTGACCATGCCCAGGCCCCTTTCCTCTGCATGGCCATCCTCTGCCTTCTGGGGAGCTCCCCCATCCTGAGGGCTAATAAGCACCCCTCTCCAAGGCCAGCCTGACAAATCAGAGGTCCAGATAATTTCTGAACTCATCTCGGTTGAGACAGGAAGCAGACTCCCTTCCTGTGTGTGTTTTCCTGAGAGAAAACGAGCTTCCCTCCTTTGCATACACGGGGCGACACTGGGCCACCTTCCTCGGAGCTTAAGGAAGGGTGAAGACAGCAGGCAGTGGGAACCCTGATGAGCAGGACGGGACCCCACAGCCCACCACCCAGCCACCAGCGCTGCTCGCTTGCAGGTGCGTAGGTCACAGAGGGACTCAGTGACTGAAGGGCTTGGGGCCGGAGGACATGCAGCAGAGGCAGGCTTGCTTGGCCTGCATGGTCGATGAGTGCCGCAGGCTTCATGCTGGGGTGTGTGGTTCAGAGCGGTGCCAGAGTCTGTCCCTGTCCTCCCAGGTGCTCCTTCAGGGCGGCCTGCACCCAGAGTGTGCTCCCCACCACCCCACTCCAGGTCGGCTGCCTTGGGGAGCATCGTTAGCTGCGTCTGCCCCTCCTGCTGCCCAGCTGGGCCCTGTGCCACCTCCCCACAGCTGGCGGCAGGGCTACGGCTTAATGAATTGCTTCAGATGGGTTCTGCTTAGTGCCAAAGGCTGTCTTCGTTTACTTTCATTCAATGTACAGCCATTCACTTTTCTCCAGCAAGCAGCAAGCAGCTACTCCTTTCCCACCATCCCTCTCTAAATCTGGATATAATTGGTGAATGGTTCAAGGTGATGGACAGCAGGGAACAAGAGGAGGGATCCAGGCCACTGTGGCTGGCTGGCTTTGCTCTCTCCTCTCCTCTCCTCTCTTCTCCTCTCCTCTCCTCTCCTCTCCTCTCCTCTCCTCTCCTCTCCTCTCTTCTCTCCTCTCCTCTCCTCTCCTCTCCTCTCCTCTCCTCTTCTCTCTTCTCATCTTCTCTCTCTCTTTCTCTCCTCTCTTCCCCTCTCCTCCCCTCCTTTCTCCTTCCCTTTCCTCTCCTCTCCTTTCTTTTCCTTCTTCTCTTTTCCTTGGTTCCTTTCTGTCCTATGGAGGGCTTCTGGACAATGGAAACAACTCAGAACTGCGTCAAGTGCTTTTGAAGGCCTTTTATGTACCGAAACAACGTCCGTGCTCTATTTTTGCAATCACCAATCACATCTCCACTTCATGCCACTTTCTGTGAGTTTGAAACTGTTTAAAATGAGCAGCATGATTTAGATTAGAAGCCCCACCCCGTGGTGAGGAGGGTTCAGCCCCAGGCCTTTGAACTGAGCTGTGACCCTACCCCTTTTTAGAATTTCTTATTTTGGGTTAGGGTCTCAGTAAGTTTCTATATTATCCAGGCTGGACTTGAACTTGTGATCCTCCTGCCTTAGCCTTCCAGCGTGCTGGGCAGACAGGCCGCTGCCTCCGTGCCTGGCTGGTCTGAATTGGAGCCCTTTGCCAGCCCTGGGAGTCTACTACAAATATTGGCTGGCCGGCTTTTGATAATTTTTTTCTGTTTTATATGACACTTTCACTGGCAAATTTAGAGCAAATAATGTTCCATAAAAGATGCCCCTGGACCTGATGGGAAAATTTAGAATCTTTAGGAGAAATGAAAACGGGGACTTGACCTTTTGCGAGCTCACTTCGGAGCCACGCTGAAATGTGTTCCAGAGCTTTTAAGGGAACTCAGAGAGCGAGCCATCGACCCCCCACGGCGAGCCCCACTTTCAGCCTAAAGAAATGACCTTTCGCTCCTTGTTGTTCTGAGTTCTGTGTAGGGCAAAAAATCCAAGTGATATCCAAACAGATCCAGTGTAAAACACAGATGAATTTAACTGCATTAAATTACAACCACTCACTAATTACCTCAGGTCCTTAAAGATAAGGTGGTTAATTACCATTGAAAAGATGCTTCAGGAATTTCTTGTACTCTTTCCCACAAGGAGTGTGCTTCCGCTCCACAGTATGGTTGGCTGTGCATATTTGCCTAAATTTAAAGAATTTTCACAATAATTAAGAGCAGACAGGGCTTTTGTAAGACAAATGCAGTTTGCTTAAAATGAATACCTCCTAAAAGACACGAAATCAATCATTTAGGCTTCCTCAGGGGCTGTAGCTGAGTCTAGTGCTTATAGCAAACTGCCCCGTGCTGTCATGGTCTCAGCCAAGTGGGAGATTTTCCCACAGACTGTAGACAGGGACCTTTGTAGCTGGACACATGAGCAGGTGCGAAGGTGCCTCAGTACCCCACAGCTCCCCACATCCAGCTCTGCACGGGACTTGGCAGAGACTGTCCAGAAAAACCCGCTCGGGCCAGCACCCATGTTGCCCTCGGCCTGCCTTGTGTCTCTGGGGGGCCACCAGCACCCCAAGCCTGCTTCCAGACTTGGGTCCCAGAAAGCCACCCTGAGCACTCTGTCAAGATGAAGTAAAAATCAAAAACTTCCCTGTGGCATGATGCAATTAAAAGCCAAAGCAGGTGACCAAGGGCATTCTTGGATGTCATGAGGGGCCTCGTGGCCTGCCACTGTCATTTATTTCACACTCTCTCCGTCCCTTGGCCTTCTAGGGTTCATCCTGCTCTGGCTAAAGTGCTTGCTGGAAGTCAGGGAGAGGAGGATGGATGAAGACACCAGGGCAGGATTTAAGGAACCAATTTTTTTTTTAAATTTGCATTCTGCATACTGTTAGTATAGTTTTAAAATGTGAACATTGATTCCTTTTTAATAGTTTTTATGTAAAATGTCATAACATTTTATTTGGTGCTAGGTGGTAGTATTGTGGCTGTGGTAAATAGAATCAGGCTCCAAATTCTGGTATTTTGTTTTACTTTATTTTTAGGAAATTAACAATGGGGATTATATTGATTAGTGTTATATTCAAAGTAGTTGCTCAGATTACCAGATACAAGCATACAAAATTGATCAAACAATATGAACAGTAGAACTAGTAGAAATTAGTGCTACAGTTAGCTTAGCTGTCCAGTGTATATATACATGTCTCTTTTTTCCCCTTCCTTTTTTTCCTCTTTTCCTCCCTAGTTTCTGCTCAGTCCACAGCGCCCAAGCCGCCTGGAGACAGCACCCAGGGTGTGTGTGGTCTTCCTCCTCCTGAGAAGGACTAACACTCCCCACGCTGTCTGGGTGGGCCAGGGGCCTTCTGCATCGTGAGGGCCTAGAGACAGGTCAGTGTGGGTGTCTCAGGGATCCCATACTGCATTTGATTTGGAGCACTTTTTCTTCCAGCATTTATGTCTAGATTTTTTAGAGCTTGTCTTGTCCCCAGCTGTATACTGAGACTGTAAGTAAGATGGGGAAAAGCACATCTAAGAAAGGATCTTTGGGAGCAAACCAGATAACTGCGACATTTTAATTACTAAAAGATACAGGCTCCCAGGGGTGGAATGTTCCGTCGAAGACCTGTGCCGTTCCGCTTGCTCTTGCCCCAGCACCGTTTTTGCCAAATCGACTTATACACACTTTTCCTTTAATTGAAGCCACTTGGCCTTGTAGAAACTTCACTGTCACCGACGTGTTTTCCTCCAATGTTATGGGTTGGTGAATGGATTCTCCTACCAGATAATTTAATTTTAAATGTCCATGTAAAGATCTGCTTGTATGTTCAGATATGTTCCGTGCTCAGAGGTCAAGATAAGATGGCCTATTTCTTCCCACCGAATCACCTCACTGAAGAAATGGATGATAATCCATATTGTAACTTTGTATTTATCTCTTCTTAAAAAATGGAAAGACAGTACTGGAAACAATAGGAAGACACAATCTATTCTTGTGTCCCTCTGTCTTCTTACTTTATCATAATGGCTTGTACGCCAGCACCACATGGAGGATTATCCATATAAATCTCTGTTTTAGGAGTAATTGTTACATATTTTAAGGATCTGGGTGTTGTGCTTTTACTTCACATTTCCTGGTCATGCATACACAGCTTGCAACGTTAGCAAGAGTGGAGCAGACAGGGATTCTAAACTTAGATTCTTTTGCTTAAGTGATGAGGTGTAAAAAGCCATTTATATTTGAGGAAGCTGCTTGGAGAGTTGCCAGTCCACAGCTGAAGTCAGAAGTCCTGGATTTTGTTGTGTTTTATTGCTGTTGTTGCGGCTGTGGCAGTGTTGAGTCTGTGTCTCTCCCCGTGCTCCTGTGACCGGTGGGAGAGCTGACAGCGCCACCGTGCAGAAAGCCTGTCCTCTGTACACGGCAGGGGACACCTGAGGACAGCCCACCCCAGCATCCTGTCAGAGCCCTCGCTCTGGGGCCACCCCAGGAGCCCACATAGCAAAAACAGCACTCACACAGAAACTGTTTCCACTCCTCCAACTCCATTTTTTTCTTTCCTTTTTCTTCAGTGTTTGGTTTTTCGAGGCAGAATTTCACTGTGGGATGCAGGCTGGTCGTGAACTGTCTCCAGCAGGCTGCCTCGACCGGCCAACACTCCCCGTGCCTCGGCCAGGGGATCTCTGTCAAGCCAACGATGCTCACTATTTTTAAAACAGTTTTTCTCATACAGCATGGGCTGTCTTTCTTTCTTTCTACCTCACTTTGAGACACGTGGCTCTGTGGTGGCATTTAAAAATACTCTTGTGGTTCTTTGCCTCTGTCTTAGATACCTCTTTACTAAGAAGGCTCAGAGTTTGGGGTGCTTTCAGTAGGCTTCCTTGGCTCCCGCTGGCCCTTGCTGTCTGTATCAGCTGGGGGACATGGGGGTGGGGCTGCACCGCGGCCCCTCCGTCATGGAAGAAAATCTCGGGATTTCTCCATGGCTCCGATGTGTGTGTGTGGGGGGGGGGTTCCACGCAGGCCAAATTGGATTCCTGCTGTCCACTTCAGATCTGTTTTCCACTGTGAGTTGCACCAGTGGGGCTCCATTGGACTAGTCACAAAAACGTGTAGATTGGCAACTAATTTTTTAAAAATGAAAAGAGTCAGCAATGAAATAAGGGTGCCAGGAAGTTTGTCTGCACTCCCAACCTGTTTTGTGACAGAGTGAGGCAAGCCTGCAAGGTCTCTGACTGCATACAAAGCCTGCAGATGGCTTTAGCTTTCTCGTGGAACAGCTCCCTTTTTATAAAGATACAGTGTAATTCACAGTGATATGATAGATCGGCAAAAATAAAATCTTCCAGGGTAAGGATGAAATGATTTGTTTCTCCACGGGAATCACGCATTTTATTAGCGAGTTCTGTGACCAGTTTGAAATAGATTAGAAGCCCGGCCTACGTCCCCCCTCTGCCCCATGCTCGAGCCCTGCAGAAGGAACAGGAGTGGATATTTAAGGAAATAACCCCCAAAGCAACTCAAGGGCAGGAAAAGAGGAACAGATCTTGTACCAAACAAACAGACTTAGCCATAGGGGAGGAAACCTGGCATAAAGTTTCTTTTGACTACAGTGTCACAAAGAATGTGTGTGAGGCTGGTTAAGTACAAGCACCCTCTCTTTCTTCTTTATCCCGCCAACTGACACTCTGTGGCCATGGTACAGAGCTCTGAAACCTGCAGGGGAGGAATGGGGGAGGGGAGTGGGCGTGTCCATCGGAGTGTGCGGTTCAAGTCTCTGGCCTGCCATTCATGAGCAGTACCGCGCAGGACACTGCTTCCCATGCAACCTTTGGCTTTCTCACCTATGAAATGGGAATAATAATGCAGGTCCTGGGCTTTCACTGTGAGGGCTCCTGGAGGCTGGCCCTGCAGTGGGCACTGCGATGGGCTTTCAGCAGCATCGGGGGTAGCACAAAAGTGTGTGCAGTCCATGGGGCTTTGCAGTTTATTTCTTAAAGGCCAGGCATCAACAGGTCACTGAAATAAAGCTGTCCAGACTGATAAACTCTCCTTTTTTGTCTTTGCTTGGACTCCAGAAATGTGGGTAAATATGCTGCAGTTACCTGCATAGTATCACAAGAGGACAAAGCTATTTGCTTAGAAAACAAACGAAAAAAGTAACACAAGTGAGTTGTTTAAATATATCAGCAAATTGTACGCGGTCCGAATGAGTGTATACTGAGGATAGAATCCAGGGCTTCCCACCGATCTCCATCCACAGACCTTTTGATTTTGTTATTTTGGGACAGTCTCACTCACCTGTCGAGGTTGGGCTCCTGCCTCGGCCTCTCAGACTGCTGGAGTAATAGGCTTGGACCGTCATGGCTTTCAGGGAGCTTATGTTAGATGGTAGGGCAGGCTGATTTCTGCTGGGCTTGGGGCCCACAGCGAGTTGGAAGCGCCACCTCCACAGCAGATCTGTCCTCCAGGGGGTAGAGGGTGGCAGCTTGTGCCAGGCACCCGGCCTTTTGTGTGGACGTAGTCATCCAGATCCAGCTTGGGAGAAGCCATGAGCACTGCTCTCAGAGGGTGAGAGGGAGGGGCTGAGGTCCGGGCAGAGCCTGGGCCCTCATGAGCCCTTGCCGGCCATGTGGTGGCATCAGGCCACTCCGAGGAAGCCAGCCGGAGCCCAGGACCAGACACAGCCCTCTCCCTGGCGGAGCCAGGGCCAGCCAGGCCCGAATGAAGGAGGAAAGGTCTGGTGTGGGCACCAGCTATGAAGGGACCCGGGTCTCAGGGAGGCTGTGGGCGTCCACAGAGGCAGGAGGCCTTCCTGGTCCCCAAGACAGGAGCCCTTGCTGCACTGTGGCCCGGCTGCTGCTCTGCTGCTCAGGGTCCTCTTTGCAGAGGTAGGGGGCGGGGCATGTCCTCTGAACTGAGGCAGCAGCAGGAGGATGGAATGTGTGTACGCTGGGGGAGAAGGGGACGTGGGTGATGTGGAGCCTGAGCAGGAGGAGGGAGAGGCCAAGGGGGTCTTGAATGGGAGGGACAGTGGTGACTACAGTGTCCACCACGCCCCAGGGCCTCTGTCCTCTTGGCCTGCACTTATCTCTGCATCTATTTCCCCCTGAGCCAGATCAAGAACTGCTCGCTCCAGAGAAACAATAAAAGCAGTCATGTCCAGCAGAAGCACACCTGCACGAGTCGAGGCCCTCCTAGAGCTGCTTTCTGCTGTGCATTCCCGGGGCTCTTGCTTGAGATGGACCAGGTTTCCTGGCAAGACAGAAAATCCCAATGTGTCCATGGGAAGAGGGAAGTCCCGCTGTGTCCACCCCGTCCCCTGTGCACCTCAGGGCCATGGGCTCTCCCCTTGCTGGAGGTTTCCAAGCACACAGTGTTCTTCTGCTTGAGGGCTTAACCCTTCTACTGAGCATGCTTCTCTCGGCTGCAGCGCTGGCCAGGTGAGACCACACCTCTGCAGGGCCCTCTGCCTGGCCTCAGTGGCTGAGGAGCTGCCTGGGTGACGCAGGTGCAGATCTCACAGATGGCGCCAGGTAGGCGAGACCTCAGGGCCCTCGGGGGCGAGCTGGGTGCCGGTGGGCAAGCCGCTTCTCAGCACAGGGCAGGTGTCTTTCTTGGCCATGGTTTGGTTATTCAGGCTCTTGGCCTGAAACCTGTCTTCTCATGATGAAGCCACTGCTGTCTGATCCCAAGAGATATAAATGTGGAGCTGGGGAGTATGGGGAGCCCATCAGGTTGCTGCAGTGCCAGACAAGCCAGGCTGAGACCCCCTACGGCCCCATGGCCCTGAGAATTCAGGCTCAACATTATTAAATATTTCGCGGCAGTGGGAACGGAGGCCCTGCAAGAAACACTCTGTAAGGCTGTCCTGGTCACGTGCCCGGGAGTCCCCCTCTGCCTCAGAAGGCTTGACTGAAAGTGCCTGTGGAGCTCAAAGTGAGGCAGTGTGTACCACGGGGGCCGTGTTTCAGGCTGGCACCGCCCTTGGGCTGCTCAGTGACAGCATCCAGTGGCAGAGCTCCTGGTCCCCTGCTGGGCACACCTGCCCTCAGCAGGCTCTCGGCAGACTCCTTCCAGGTACTGTGGCCTTGCGGCCCCCCTCTCCACACCCCCCAAGGGCACCTGCATCCCATTGTGAAGTGACTGGGGCTAGGGGCTCCACAGCCCAGGAGGGACAGCCACAGCAGAAGCTGGGGGTCCTGCTGCAGACAAGGTCTGCATAGCTCGCTGTCCGTTGGCCCCCTCTGCCCCACCTGCGCGTGTGTTTGCAGCCGACAGCACAGCTTCAGCAAACATAGCCGCCATTTAGCCGGTGCTAACCTGAGTAAACAGAACTAGGTAGGGCAGCAGGAGATCAGCCAGGGATTTCACTGCCACTAGAATTATAATGGTGATATATGTCTGTGAAACAAAAAGATACACAGAATAAAAAGAAAGGCTCACTTGAGGCAGTATGTTGGAATATGTTTAGGTTCTTATTTTTGTATAAAGCACAGAAACACACAGAGAAATCACCAGCTCTCAGCACATATTGCAGGCGTTTGCTTGCCTTTTTAACAGCTGTGAGGACTCCTTCATGGAACAAGAAGTTCAAAGTCAGCGTTGTGGACATTTGGCACTGAAGTCTACGTTCAACACAATTTGAACTCCGCACACTTCCCAGCCGACATGGGAATGCTTAGGGCATTTTAGAACAGGCTGAAAGGGCTGGCCAGATATCTCAATGGTTTAAAGTGCCTGCTTAGGCAGACACAGGAACCGGGATTCGATCCCTGGGGTGCCATGCTGGTCCCAGCCCCAGGGCGCACTGAGAGGGCGATTGAGATTGGGCGAGGTGGTGCGCACCTGTGATCCCAGCACTTGGGAGGGTGAAAACAGAAGGATCATTATCAGTCCAGTCTCTGTAGGGAGAGCCTGTAGACCCTTACTAAAAAAAGAAAGAGGCTTGAGAAATCCTGTGAAAAGACTGTGCCCATGTGCGGGGGCCCGGCTCTCACCTGAGCACTGCTCGCCAGCAAACGCGCTGCTCACCAACTCTTTCTGTCAGCACAGCTTTGATGGTCACTGAAGCATCGCAGCTTCCTGCCTTTTCTTCCAGTAAGAATGTAGGCAGGAGTGGGTGTGGTGAGCATGCCTACAGCACCGACTCCTCAGGAGGCTGAGGCAGGAGGACCGCAAGGGCAGGGCCAGCCTGGGTCACTTGGTCCTGTGTTCAGTCCCCAGCACTGCAAAAAGGGAAGGTGTAGAGGACTCTTGACACGAAGATTTGGGGCCACACTCTGGCTTCTTTGTGCCTTCCCCGGGGGCTGGCAGTCCTGATTCGGTGGCTGGTGGACCCTCACTCCGGGCCTGCAGGCCCTGGGGGCTGTGGGGCTTTGGGCCATTCTGTGGCCACAGCTGTGTTGCTGCACCTGCACTCGGGCACCAGCCTTGCAAATCTGTGTCCTGTGGACACACAAAGCCCTCTCCACCCAGAAAAGGGTTGACACTAACAGTGACATTCCTGAATGGAAAATAACGTTCTTCACCAGTCCTACAACACTTGAAAGGCCTAGAGATGTATAAACTCATGTATGTAACAAAGACCTGCACATGAAGATATATGAAAGGATACATCTCACACACATCACAAGTCATTCTGTGTATCATTTCTATTACATATAAAAGTGACATACATCACACATCATGTCAGGAAGTGTTATATGTATATAAAATAAAATGTAGCATGCATGTCCCATATGCCATGTGCGTTGCACACATATCCAGTGACGTGCATTTGCTCATGTATGTATATCATGCATTACTTGTACACGTGTTGTCATGATGTGTTCTTATACACATATATGTGCTGCAAACAGATTTTAGCCTATTTGGAAGGGGAAAGTCCCCAAATCCTCCAGCACTGGCGGTCTCGGCTCACGTGTATACTTCTTTTTATTATTATTATTTATTTTTATTTTATTTATTTATCTATTTATTTTTTATGGAAGAACAAATAGCAATGATACAGTTTGAAGACAAATTGACAGGACAGATTTGATAAATTAATACACTGCAAACTGTTTTCATAATGTTTTGGTATCGTACAAGGTATATGCATGATATTATACTTACAGACACTATTATAGCAGATGTCTCTAATCAGTGAATTAAGAGAGTGTAGCTGTATACTTATTTTATATAGCTGAATTATATCACAGATTCAATAATTAATAATTTCTACCTTGTTATCTCCCCAGTGTCTGTCCATAGTACTAGAAGCCGATATAATATCTTGTCCAACCACTATTAGTGCAAATCTTGCTTCTCATTTGTGTACTTCTGAGCTGCGGTGACAGTGGCCGTAGAGGACAAAGGGACCCGTGAGGCTGACCGCAGGGCCTCCAAGTGCCTGCAGGAAAAGCTCTTCTGGGTTTATCTGGCAGAGCCCATGACAAGCAGGTGTCACCGAGATCCCCTTCTGGTGGCCACAGATTCCTCCACCCCCGCGCTGCCCGAGGCCGTGTGCTGCGGGCGTCCCGGGCCGAGCACAGTGCTGTCCTCCAGGAGCCTCCTCGTGCCTGCAGCCGCTCCAGGCCGACCGCAGAGTGCCGGCCTCGTGGACTAGCCAGGGCAGCCATCCCAGTGGTGCCAAACTAGCCCAGGAGCTGTGGCGCGTCCAGGCCTGCTGGTTGCCTTGGGGAGTGAGCGAGGGCCAGGCTGAGCAGGAGTGAGGGATGGGAGCAGGAGCCCGCGTCGCCCACGTCTGCCAGCTGGAGGTGCATTCATTATTGATGGAGGTGGGGTAGCACAGTCCCTGCGCAGCACTGCCGCCCCGCCTGGGTAAATGAGACATTCTTCAGCAAATTGCTTCGTTTTTTGATTGCTGATTGTACGCGTGTCACCAAGCTGACTCAAGGTTCATCGATGCATGCTCAGTAAATTAGAAAGAACATAACTATGGATCAGCCCAGAGAATGAGTTCTGTGCCTACAATGACCCAGGGCCATTTAATTTTCTGCTTAATTTTGTTGCAGTCAGTTTGCATTTTGGGTTATTATGCGGTAGGAAATTAACAATAAATAACAAATTCGGTCCTCCTGTGCTCGTAGTGATATTTTTATAAATCTTTGCAATGCTGTTTTTAAAAGGATCAAGGCCTGGGCCAGTCTGATACCCCAGCCAGGGTGGTGTGAGGAGAGAAGCGCCTTCCTCTTGCGAGATAACCTGGTTGTTAAGCAGCACAGGGCCTTTCTGCCGCTCGCTCTCACATCTTATTAGTATTTTTGCTTTTCACTGAAGTCTTTTCCTCTCTCTCTCTCTCTCAGATAACCTGAGGACAATGGATCCAGAAGAGAGGCAAGACATGCCCCACGTCACAGGTGAGGCCTTTGAGACATCTGTGTGGCCACAGTGGGCAGGGGCGGGGCTCCCAGAAGGGCCACAGTGGGCCCTTGAGCCCTGAGCCTTCCTTCTCACCCCAGTGCAGAACCTGATCCCCAAAACATCCACAAAGACATTGATTTTGGTGTCAACAAAGAGGACTAGTTGGATAGGGTAAATGCAGATTATACTGTTTGAGAAAACAATGGCCAGCTTGTCACCCTTGAATCCAAGCACGTGCCCCCCCCAAATCATGTAAATAATAGAGAAAGGAGTGACCACAGCAAGAAAGAAAGGAAGGAGCTGGAGAAATTAGAATGCAGGACCAGTCCGAGCCTTGAGTTCGCTTCCTGCTGCCATGCGTACTTTTCCAGCTGTGTGGGCCATAGCGCCTCTCACCGTGAGATGCACTGGAACTGGGGTCTTCCTGCTCGGAGGGGCCTCAGGTGCCGCGGACTGTCCCCTTGGACGGAGCTGAGGAAGGCTGCTGGCAAGTCCAGTGAGACCTGCGCAGTAGCCGAGTGCAGGGGCCTTGGTGAGCACCACTGTCTGAGCCTGGAGCTGGCAGTCGTGGCAGCAGCAGTACCCTCAGGAGTGTGAGCTTTACGTTTTAGAGTCCTGCAGGATGTCATCAATCCAAGAGACTGGCGCCTGGGCAAGCCATGGGCCCTGGGCGAGCCAGGGGCTGCCGTCTTAGGTTTTGTAGTCTTCAATCCTAGATTTTGGTCACAGTCAGCAGCTGTGACAAGAGAACTGCAGGGCACCGGGACAGCTGTGCCCTAGAGAGCAACCAGAGAGGGCGTCCCAAGTTCCACTGAGCTGGACGTGGTGCGCAGCAGCTCATGGGCCCTGCCCCTCCCTCAGGCGGCTCCTCCTGTCCCTTGGACTTAACTCAGGAGCAAAGGACAAGTGCAAAGCCAGCTTTTTTTTTTCTTTTTTCTTTTTTTTTTTTTTGCGGAATTGGGGATTGAACTCAGTCCCTTTTTTTAAAAAAAATGTATTTATTTATTACAGTGTCTCGCTACACATCACGGGTTCTTTTTTTGCAGGGGGGCGGTCAGCTCAGCCAGCCCTGGGGGCAGGGGCTGGCATGGCTTGTGGTGCTGGGGATTCGAACCGCGGTCCCTGAGAGGCACTTTAGACTGCTGAGCTATCTTGCCAGCCCTGAACTCAGTCCCTTGCGCTTGCTAGGCAAGTGTTTATTCTACTGAGCTACCTGGCTGACCCCATAAAAATTTGAAAGCTAGGCATGTGCTTCTGGCTCTCTGTGGAGAGGTGAGCAGTGGCCACAGGCCTGGAAGCACCCACGCAAGCTGAATGTGTGTAGATTCTGCAACACAGCAGCTTCATGTCCTGCAGTGCAGAGGCTCCATGTGCTGCAGTGTGGTGGCTCCGTGGGCGGCAGAGCGGTGGCTTCTGGTTCCCCAGCGTAGCACTATTTAACTGGCCTTGGACTCCCACAAGCGCAAGGCACATCCAAGTGTCAGCTCACTGAGTTTGGTTTTTATAACACCTAAAACTTATAATGCCTCCGTGCCCAACTCTTGAAAATGGGGAGGATGAGAAGATACAAGTTTGGAAAGGAGTCCAAAGTATTTGTGAAAGGAGTCCAAAGTATTTGTGAAAGTGGAAAAGAATTTTAAAAATATGGTCACATTCTTTAAGAAAGAAAACCAGTTACGCACACACCCATGTGTTTCTATGTGCTTGAAAAGTTTGGAGATGGTGGTTATTAACCCGGACTCTCTTAGAGGGTGTCAGTGGAAGGAGGGCCCAAGCGAGGAAGGAGGAAGGGGAGACTGCATCGGTGGGCCACGAGCCTCACAGCACCGCTGGAGTTTATCTCTATTAAGTGCATACCTTAGGTCTTAAATGAAAGTCCGACAGCTAAAACCTATTTAAATGAGAAACAAGAGAGAGCCGGGCGTGGTGGCGCATGCCTGTAATCCCAGCACTTGGGAGGCTGAGGCAGGAGGATTGTTGTGAGTTCGAGACCAGCCTGAGCTACAAAGTGAGCTTAAAGCCAGCCTGAACTGCATAGCGAGACCCTGTCTCAAAAAGACAAAAAAAAAAAAAAAATAAATAAATAAATAAATAAATAAATAAATGAGAAACAAGAGAAATTTAACACATTGTAGCCTCTCGCTGGGCACCTTGGAGATGTGAGAGAAGGGCCTGAGACCTCATCCCTGGGCTCAAGTCTATATAACTGGGTGAGATTGTGGTGTCACAAACACTGGGATATTTAAAAGAAAAAAAGACCTCTAACTCTGGTGGAGAGCCTATTTGTAAAACACCTCCAGAAGGAAATTGGGGTTAAAACAGAGTGAATCAATTGGAAATGATAAATACAGATTACACTTTTTGGGAAAGCAATGGCCAATTGGTCTAGAATCAAAGCACATACCCCAAGAAAAGGATAGAAAGAGAAATGAAAAAGAGCCCCTTTCATCACTTCTCCTTCTCTGCTCTTCCTCATTTTCTCCTGAGGTAGTTGCTAAATTGTATTTTATGCATTCAAAGAAAATGAGAACCCTTGGTCCCCATGGGGTCTCCACACCAATGAAGGGAGAGGCTCCCTGGTGCAGTGGACAGCACACTAGACCTGTGACATCCAAACCCAGAGGCCTCCATGTCTGTCTGCAGGCGAGCAGAGAGGAACTGTGAGATGCCCACTCAGTGCTGGCGAAGAAGTCCTGTCGTTTGGGACAGCACAGACACTGGGAGACACTGCATTAAGTGACATGAGGAGGCACGGGAAGCCAAGTATATAGCAGGTCACCACTCGTGCGTGCCTCATAGACACAGGGGTGGTCAGGATCTGGGGTGGGAGGAGACGACCAACACAGGTGAGGGCACCTCGCGCAGGAGGGACCGTCTGTGGCGCTCCACGAGGCGACTGGAGTTGACAGCAATGCACATAGACCTCAAAATAGGCAGAAGAAAAGATTTTAATGCACTGGGCACAAAGAAATGATAGCTTTCTGGCAGTGGATGAGCCAGCTACAGCGGTTCCATCACTAGCCATCATGCACATGGATTGTGGTGTCCACGTAAACGTGTGTGTGCACGTGCTCTATTGTAATGGAACAAAGACACACCGAGTACTTCAGCCTGGAGCCCAGCAGTGAACTGTATTCTGCCCAGCCTCCCAGACCTGGGACTGCATACTCGGGGAATGCCACCGGTAGGTTCAGAGGAGAGGATGCCTAACGCCAGCTCTTGGTTCTGTGGGCAAAGCCCTGGACTCTTGCCGAAGTCTTCCCAGCACTCGCCAAGCACCTGCATTACTGTCTTATCTCTGTGGGATAATCCTTGAGTGGATGAGTGATGAAGGAAGGTAGGGAGGAGGTGAGAGACCTCCCTGCCTCTGCGTCTGCCTGTCCCTTTGTCCCTGCACCTGGCCTTTGCATCCTGGACCCCTGTGGTACCTGGATCAGAGCAGTGTTGTCCAAGGTTAGGCCAGAACTTGAGATCCTCCTGCCTCAGCCTCTCAGAGTGCTGGGATTACAGGTGTGTACCACCATGCCTGGCTGTGTTCTGGATGTTGGTATTGCATTGTTGGAGCATGACCTCACAAGGTGACATCAGGGAGAACATGAGGACCCCTGTACGCACGCCCCTACTAGTCATGCACTGCCTCACCAGCCTGAAGCTCCTCACCAGAAGTGCTTTATTTGAAACAGGCAAGAGATAAATTTGATGTAAATTAGCATATTGGTAGTTTACCTAGCAGTTTCAAGCATTTCTCTAAATAAGTGAAGTCATGTTGTAGCCTCCAAACCATTCTGTTTTAAGGTCTGCTGCCTTGCTGAAGGGGGACCTTGGGGCAGGTAGGAACTTGGCAGCACGCATGCCGTGTGTTCCTGGAGGACACCACAGGCTGCCGAACCCCAATGTCTGCCAGCAGGCGGGGGAGACTTATTTTTATCATATCACAATTATTTTTATTATTGTCCACTCCCATTTGTTGCTTTTCTCTCCACAGCCCTGTGAGCTGGGCCTAAAGGAGGATTTTTAGCCTCTTTCTATCCACTGGGAAGATGTTACAGATACACGGGTCACATTCCTGTCAGTCTCACGTTGTGTCACAAAACCATGGGCCTCCTGGTCACAGTCACACTGGGGAGGTCTCGACTTGCTTCATGTTTTCTAGTGTCCTGCCCCCCTGCGCCATCTTGGATGGTGAGCCTAGTGAGGGTGTTGCAGGTCCACATCCCAGCTCTCGGGGAGGATTTGGTGGCCGTGTTCCCTCCCGAGTGGCATTTTCCAGCAGTTGAAGAACACAAAATCTCTGGACACGAGGCCAGTCATGACGCACGCCAGAGGGCTTTTAGGCAAATCAGATGAGCTCTTAGGCATCCCCAAGCTGGGTGAAGATGACTGAATTAAGCCGAGCTCTCGGGGGCTATGAGTGCCCCAGCGCTACCCCTGGCTCTGATTCTAAGCCCCGTGCCCACTGAGACTGACTTTTTATCCCTCCTCCCACAGCGTCTTCTCTGCAGGGAGAACTCCTATCGATCTGTCTGACACAAGTGTTTTAGAGTCCTGGTCCCTGCTGTGTTTGTCCCTCCTTCCCCCTCATGTAGAAAGTAGCACAGCACCACTGCGCAACGTGGGATGCAGAGGGCGGGCTTTCGTGCATCCTTCAGAGACCCCTCCCTCGTCAGGAGTGCCTGTGGTTCATACCGTTCCCCAGTGGGTCAGTCAGTTACCAGAAGACTTAAAATGTGGATGGGATTTGCTTGATGCACTTGTGCATGAACTGGGCCCAGTGTGTGCATCTCCCTGGTGGCTCTGTCCTGTTCCTTTCTGATCCCCTTTACCCCTCGTGCACCCTGGCACTGTGTGGCCAACAGTTTTGCAAGAACTCCAAAGTTGGGGGAAGACTTCCATTCAAACCCAAGTCCAGAAAGCTCACCTCTGCATTGCCCTCCCGTAACCCCAGCGGTGGTCACAGACTTGGGGCTGCCCTGGTGCCCCGTCAGGCCACGCCGTGGGCCAGGCCCTCCACTGTGGCACCTGTGGATCTTTAGAAGCTGTCAGGCCTGGTCTCCCTTCCCTCAATGTCCACATTTTACCTGGAAGACCTGTTGGGTAGGTTACAGTTCTATGTAAGATCATTGTACTATTCTTATTTTAAAAAGTCCCTGGGCAAACTCCTTAAAACCCTCAACATTTGAGAGCCAGTATTCTAGGCAGTTATCTTAGCTGAAATCAGAGTTGCCACATGGGTCCTACATGTGTGATTAAAAATGACACTGATTATTAAAATGTTAAAAATGGGGCTTGAGAGACAGCTTGACAGTCTAAGCACCTGTCTGGCAAGTGCGAGGACCTGAGTTCAATCCCCAGTACTGCGTGGTGCACCAGGCCTAGACCCTGGAGTACGCTGTGCTGACCCCAAAACCAGGTGTGGTGGTACACACCTGTAATCCCAGTACTGGGGAGGCTGGGGCAGAGGGATCACTATGAGTCTAAACTGCATAGTGAGACCCTGAATCAAATAAATAAACAAGTATTTTTTTAAATAAAATAAAATGTTAAGTAAAATGCATTAGAGCAGCAAGCGCATCGCCCAGGACCTCGCAAGAGCACCCCTCTCCCTGTGCACCCGCTGCTCCTGTCCTCCTCGCCGCTTTCTGCAGCCACTCCGGAGTCCTTTCCCTGAAAGTGCGCTGTCCTGGTGCCTCGGCGTCCTGAGGATTCAAAACACTTCCCTTCAGTGGTCCTTGTGATCTCAGGGCAGCGCCGGGGCCATGTGCTGGCAGATCCAGTGAGTCAGGTGGACGAGGACTCAGCGTGGCATTTCCGTGGCCCTGGCTTCCAGTGGCTGGCGCTCAGTGGCGGTGCACAGCATGCCGTTGGTCACGCTTCCTGAAGGCATTCACGAGACAGGGATCCAGCTGTGGTCTGCAGAGTGGCAAGCACGAGGGGATGCACGTGCTCGAAGAAAGGAGCGGCTGTCGGGGTCCGTGCATCGCGTCTTTTACTGTAACCAACAGTTGCTTGGTTTAAGCCTTCAGCTTTCTGATCATCCGTCGCAGGTCTCCAGCGGGCTCTGAGCGCTGGAGAAGCCACCCAGGTCTTCTCACTTTGGAAGACGTGAGGAACAGCCCTGTGCCGCTGAGCTGCCGTGGCCTCGGAGCTCCTCTATTCAGGGCGAGGAGTACTGCGTGACTTAATGCTGTTTCCAAGGTTTTAGCGTAACTTGAGCACTTTGAATCAATTTCTCTCTGGCCTTTTGTTTTTCCTTGGGAAATTTTTACAATCCTGCCTGTCTTTAACTATTCATCTTGTATTGGCTATATCCAAATATACCCAATAATGCTCTCTCTGAAAATATGCCAGTTGCACTAATTACAGCTAAGCTGGAGTATTAAATTGTGATGTCTAATCCTAGCAAAAGCAGCACTATTCCCCAAAGCACATCCTCGGTGCTGGGGTAGCTTCTATTTTAAAGGTTCCAGTAAAGGCCATCTTACCCACTGGGAATGATTTTACAGGTCTTGCCAGGGCTCTGGGATGTTGGGGTCATTCTTGCCAGAAGTTTATTCAAACCAGTGAAGAACTTTTGCACCAGGCCTAGTCTGCTTTCTGGGTATACAAACGTCTTCTTTGTCTTGCATACGTGCTTCCAAGTCTGGGTCTGTTGGTCTGCGCAGACTGTTCTGCTGTCAGCAGGCTGGGCAGCCCCCTGCCTGTCGCTGCTCCTTGGACTCCTGTGAGGACCTTGGGCCAAGCTGGTCTTCTGCATGCAGCAGCAGTGGGCTAGTGGATATCAGCTTCCGTTCTCACTGTCTTGGTCTTGCATGTGGCTTGTCAGCTCAGGTTAGCCCTGCAAGGACAGACACTACGAGAGTTTCAACCCATGCAGAAACGAGGGCGTTCCACCAGTACGTCTTCCCATGTGTGGATCCCAGTGTATGGGAGAGAGTTCCACCTGCCCAAAGACTCCAGCCACACTAAATTCTGTTCCAGTTACTATAAAGATGGCATCCAGAACGACCCAATTTTCTTCAGCAAATCCCATGTTTGAAGGGTAAGCAGCCACTCCGGATTGCTTCCATGAAAAGTGTCTCTGAGCTTCCTTTGCATGTAGTGAGGAAAACCTTACCCCAGTAGGGGGCCCTGCTCCCCACCAGGCTAAAGCAAAGCAGGCAGCTGCCAAAGGCATCCCCGTCTCCTGAAAAGAAAGTGCATGGGCTGGCAAGATAGCTCAGCGGTCTAAAGCGCCTGTCAGGGACCACGGTTCGATCCCCAGCACCACATGCCATGCCAGCCCCTCCCCCCAGGGCGGGCTGAGCTGACCTCCTCCCTGCCACCGCAAAAAAAGAATCCATGATGTGTAGAGAGACACTGTAATAAATAAATGAATTTTTAAAAAAAGAAAGTGCATGGCTCAGTCCTGTGTCCTAAAAAACAAGTCAGCACGAGAGTGGCTGAGGCAGCCTGGTGGGGGGTTCCCCACAAGTGACAGGAACCCACTTCTGGAGGAAGTGTTCATTAAAACATGAAGAGCCTGTGGCATGGAGATGCCCTTGGCCATTCGAGCAGCTTGGGCCCCGGGCTGTGTGGGGAGATGGGCTAGCAGGGAGTTCAGCACAGCGTTGTTTCATCATCAGAAGGCAGAAGTGGCGCAGACTCAGAAGCGTGCGGAAGGCCCCATAAATCAGCATTTACCCCTCGTATGTAGCATCACGGCGCACGGTCCAGGCACCAGAGTACACGTGTGCAGATGTCTGAAAAGTAATGTGGGAGCCCAAGGGAGCACCCTCACAGCACCGCAGCTTGGAAGTGTGCACGTATGCGCACGCCAGGGCCTGGAGCCCCGCTCGGGGCCTGCGGGACACTGTCCCCTCCGCCTTGCTTGGTATTTGCAAAGAGACGCAGCGCTTCTGCTGCAGAAAGGAAGCCCCACCCCAGGCCAGTTACCATGCCCTGTGCAGCCCTTCGGGCCAGCACAGTGAGGCCCAGGCCGCAGGCTTCCCCGTGGGGAGCAGCGACCGCCACCCCTCAAGTCCCACTTGTCTCCTCAGGGAAGGACAGCCCTCCAGCCAGTGACACCCCAGATGACAGTGACGAGCCCATGCCTGTCCCCGAGGACCTTTCTACCAGCTCTGGGGGACAGCAGAATTCCAAGGGCGACAGAGGAATGGGTAAGTGGAGTCCCCTATTGTCCCTCTCACTGCATCTGTCAGACCTCTGTGTCCCTTGGTGTCCTTGCAAGACAGCAGGTAAGAGAATGGACATGTGTATCTGCTGCTTTCCTTCATGTTGAGGAAACAGAAGCCTGAGATGGGGCGGGTAAGGTGTGGGGTGGTGAAGCATGGCTGTGATCCCAGGTACTCAACAACCTGAGGCAAGAGGGTTGCAAGTTCAAGGCCAGGCTGGGCCACTAGCCAGAGCCTGTCTCAAATAAAAAGGGATGGGGGATATACAGAGCTCCTTGAGTTCAATCCCAAATGCCATCTGGAAAAATAAAAAAGGAGCAGAGGGAATCAACGTGGTGGGCACTCTGCCTGCACCCATGCTCTTGAGGGCAGCTGGCATTTAGGACTGAACCCAGGAGGTCCCAGGATGTTTCCAAGTCCTAGAAACAAATTTCTCCCTAGATACAATGATTTTAAAAAACAGGTATGCAATGCAGCCAGTGGCGGTGTCCCTGGTGCCCCTTTGTTGCTTATTGGTTTGGGAGGCAGGGTGTTCTGAGCTGCCCGGTTACTGGGAGTGGAGAAGTGCTGGGGTCACTGGCGGGCACCGCCAGCCACCTGGTTCACCCCACTTCTCAGATGTACATGTTCCCTGGAAGGTGAGGTGATCTGTGGACATCTAGCTGGTAAAGGCCAGCCGGGGCCAGAGTCAGGGACACTAACCTCCCGTCTCTACGTGACGTCCCCTCCGGGTGACCCATCCCAACACTTGCCTTGGTCCTGCATGGAAAGCGCCGCCTTCCTTTCCTTAGCAGAAAGCAGCCGCACAGAGAAATCCAGAGACTTCTCCAGCACTGCTCGCTGCAGTCGGAATTAAGCTTTCTCTCTGGCTCAGGCCCAGTCTTCACTCCGCTCTGCAGCTGTTTCTATGCCACAGAGCCCTAGGCAGGCATCCCAGGACACACAGTGCTAAGGAAGGGTACATAGGTCCCTGCAGGCAGAAGGAGTGGCGTCCCCATGGCCACCTGTCTGCAGGCTGTCCTGGCACACCTGAGCACGTCTATGTGTCCCAGAAGCCAAGCTCCCTTCAGACACAATGAGTTTTTAAACTTTAGCTGTGTGTTCAAGACAGTGGTTACCACCGTTTGGAGTGGATGGGTCAAAAACACCTGTGAATCCTTTGCCCCCTGGTGGGAAGCAGCTGCTGTCTGTAGGGAGAGAAAGAGCCCTGCATGTGTCCCTCTGTCCTATGCAGGCCAGCCTGCCATCAGGGTGCCTGTGTTGGGACTCAGGGGACCCAGAGGGTCTGCTCTGTTGGCCTGGATGAGTTTGCTCTCCAGAAGGCCTTGTGTTGGCTGCCAGGTGGTCCATGTGTGGCACAGACCACAGTGTGAGAGGTTCCTGGGTGTCTGCCAATGACAGGGTCTGTAGAGCCAGAGCAAGAGGTGCACGCAGGGAAGGAATCTGCCTGCTGGCACGTGGCTAGCTCACAGGCACCCACCTGAGTTACCAGACCTGAGTGTTGTCCGAGCACCCGGTGTGGGCACTGCACTCCCACCTACTCATGGCAGTCCTGAGAGTGCCTGGGACATTCAGAGGGATACAGGCCCCAGGCCGGGAGCCTGGAGAGCTTGCCCCCTGGCTGGGCACTGTCCCGGGGCTGGACTCCCCACCAGGCAGGAAATGTGGCAGCCCTGCCAGAAATCCCAGTGGCACGGAGCCTGTAGCACCACGCCCTTTGGGAAACTGAAAGTCGGGCTGAGCCCAGGAGAGTGCAGAGAGAAGAGGTGTTAGTGTCCTGCAATGTCCTCACTGTCTTCTGAGACACCAGCAATGACCTGGGAGGAGGGGCTTCCTCTGCTGCCTTCTGGGGTGCTTCTCCCTGTCCCTTACCATGGGTGACCCGATGTTCTGCCCACTTGCCCTTCCAGGGTCAAGTCTAGAAGGCAAGAAATCACAACTGGCGGAGGGGACAAAAGCAGTCTTTCGCTTGCTTTGGTGATAGTGGTCAACCCGGCCCTAAGACCCTGGTGCCCTGGAAGGAAAAGGCTACTGCAGGAGGCTGGGGGTCAAAAGGGCAGCTGCTCTAGGCTAGGCACATGAAGGGCACAAAGGTCAGGGTGACAAATGAAGAGCCAGACAGGAGTGTGGGGAGAAAGAGGAAACAGCAAGGACTCCAGGTGACCCGACCCCCACAGCAGATCTCGTTGGAGAAGCCTGGCTGTCCACTGTAGTTCACGAGGGAAATCCCCAGCTTTTAGGGCCCTTGTTAAAGTAACTGACAGCAGCAGCAGGAGCTAAACTGAGTATGTGGATAAGAGCAGAAAGCGAGCCTCACACGGGAGGAGTGTGGCTCGGCAGAGAGCGAATGCCTGGTGTGTATGAGCCCGGCCTCAGCCCCTGAGTAGGGAGCACTGGTAGATTAGAGCATGACACTGAATTGCGTCTCTGTCCCGCACATGTAGGTCCTGGAGCCCTGGGGTGAAAGGACCAGTGACAGCAGCCCCGGGCCCCGCCCCAGGTGGAGACTCGAGGCGCCAGACGCAGGGAGCAAGGGGCCCCAGGCTGCTTTAGGCACCTGTGGAGCAGCTGGACCAAGACCCCTACGCTGACCTTGAGCTTCACCTGCTTGGGAGTTGGTGTTCTAGCAAGGTGAAGGGGCGGGAACAGCAGCAGCCCAGCCCATGACCCGGGATGGCTTTGTAGGTCACATGGGGAACCAGAGTCCTTGCTGTGGACAGCCAGCAAAGAGAGAAAAAGGCCAGGAAAGAGGGCAACTTGTGCGCCACAGAAGTACTCCAAGTGGACAGGACAGATGGTGACAGGACACTGTCACTACTGCGACCGAGAAAAGAGAGAAGGGGCAATTTACTAGAAATCCGTAGAACAGCAGTGCGGGGAGGAGCTGGAGGAGACATGCAGAATCAGGGAGCTGACAGGAGTGAGGATTGAGGAGAGGGGGCAGCGTGGGCGTGGTCGGGTGTGAGTTCGAGCCCGAGCTGGGCTTCCTGCAGGCCTTTCGGGGTGGGCGCAGAGAGGTGAGGACAGTGCCGCCACATTCGAGTTGCTCCAAGGACGAGCGCCGGGAGCCTCGCTGGACGCAGAGGGCCCTCTTCTCGAGCAGGTGACAGACATGCGGTGGTTCCCAGGAGAGGGGTCGCAGTCACACCTCGCACCACACCTAGGGTAGGAGGGACTCTGGAAGTCTGTCCACAGGCACAGGGGACCCAGAGACAGCCAGGGGGCCCCATGGCCTCCCAGGCCCAAGTAGAAGGGACCAAAGGATGCAAAGTGCAGCAGGGGACTTTAGGTGAGACTCCAAGGAGAACTTCTGGGCAAGGGGAGGTGTAGTCACCACTGCAGTGTCCTTAACGGGGCTCTAGCGCGTTG